>DWLI01004697.1:0-10655 GCA_018249915.1 Cecropterus dorantes dorantes
TCATAATTATGTATTTAATTTAACGCTTTATATGAGTTTTCGTCAAAATAGTCAAGTAAAATTTATATAATGTTTACATTTTAAAATAGTATCTGATATGATCATTTACTAGATTTCATTTCATACTTATATTGTCGTGATAATAAACCCACTCTGAAACCAGAAACAATTCTTATGATTATATGTTATACGTCACAACCCCTCAAGCGGTTTAAGCTGGAGCGCGTGTCAAAGAAATGGATACATACACATACATGGAACAAACATATTTACATATGCCCGAAAAACATTACCCACCTTATGACACAATTGGAATATAATAAAATAAAATAACTTGCGCATTAATTTATTTAAAAACCTACCAGAAGATAACTCGCAATAAAAGAGCATTATTGAACTTCAACCTATACAATTAGTATTGTTTGCAATACAAAATATAATTATTACCTTAGAAGATAAATAGGTACCTTCTGCGTGGAAATGGAACGTGACTATAATTATGCAAGAACAGCTCGACTCAAAGTTTAAACTAACAGATAGATATAAACTCACCCATATATTTACGGATGACCGATTTCAAAGCGGATGGGGCCTGGGCAGAACCGCAACTGAGACTGCATTGCCAGATCTACAACCTGAATAGCAAGTTCTCGATACGTTTATGAATTATCATTCCCGTCTTTAGGTTGCTTGGTTAATAGGACAGAAAGCTCGGTGATGCGTAACTAGGGTTGTCACTTTTATGATTTTTTAAAGAATAAATGATAAATAGTATATGTCTCATAAAAAGTTTGCAAAATAATAATTCTATGGGAAATCAGCAACGAGTACGTATACATATATTTCTTGCCGACACACTATAATATAGACTAAAACTACATACATTCATTCTTTTAACTCATGTCTTTTTTGCCGATTCTGTATAATACAGGCTAAGACGATAAACTGCGTATTTATTCGGACAACCTATTTTTACACCGACCTATTTTTAAATTTAGAATGCCCTCTCTATAAGAAAGTCTGAATTACTGATGAAAATATACAATGTTTTTTTATTATAAAATAGAGCAGTATTTATATAATAGTACGGGTGACAACCCTACGACTAACAACTAATATGGTATGGTTGAAACAATAGAGAATATTAATATGTAGTAAATTTACTACATAGTAATGCGACTTCATAACTTATATTTGTAACAATGTTTTAACTGATTTATGGGTTACTGTTGCAGAATAGGTGTGTCTTGATTCTAAATTAAATTTCTTAAACAGTTATGTAACGGAAGGCACGTTAATATGTTAATATTTTATAGTGTCAATACACTGTATCGATGTATGGCAGACAAGGAAATTATTATTGCAATGTAGATATGGAAATCAAACAAGGATACTTTTAAAATGTGGTATACATAATGTCCCTCTAAATTTAATTTTAATACTTTCCTAAAATAGAGTCGAAACAGATATTTTATATCCTAACTTCAAAGATTTAAGTAAGATCGTCCTTAAATCGTGCAAACTAAGTAATTGAAAGTATATTGAAGTATATTGAAAATTACTCGCTATGAGCATGTAAATAGTCTTAATTATATTATTAATTTGTATTAAAATATTTGTTAGTTGGATCCGCTGTGATTCTACAAAAGCGGTTCATTTATTTCGCTGTTGTGTTTTGCTTATCAAAATAATAAACCAAAGTTACTTGTATGAAACATTCTAAATTAGTCCTAAAAGGTATAATGGCGTCGGCTATCGATTTTATGTAAGACATACTTATTTGGTGTTGGTATCGAGTATGGGCATAAGTGACCATTAAAGATATCCTCCGATGTATTTCCGTTTAACTTGTACTTCTGACCTAATTCTTGGTCATTTCTTCATTTCCGATATATGTATGAATAAAATAAAATATGAAAATGAAATAAAATGATTTAGGAAATAATAGGTTTGAAAAAGACGTCACAGTCAGGGGGAACCAAGTTCGGATCCTAGACCTCTGATTTTTCGAAATTATGTGAGAGATTAAGAAAATAAATTAATCGTACTTTATATTATATTAATAATCGTAGATTAATTTAAATTCTTAAATTCGTCTAAGTCTTGTATGACACAGAATATGCAGGGAGTAAATATATCCCAATATTAATACATTACTTAGATTTTATGTTGTACGTTAAATTGTAGCCTAATGGAGTGTTGTTTCGAAATAATAATGGCGACCGCAACGAAAATAGACATCAAAAACGATAGCACAGAACATGTGCAGAACGGCAAGAGTTATCGACTTGCTTACCCGATCCTCTCAGAATATGTGCAAAATTATATATTTAAAAATTTGTGAACATATATTTATATTTTAAAATAGTAGTAGTTGAGACAACGTCGACTCGTCGTCGGGTAAGTCGTAAAATTAAATTGAAGGCTAATTAACTCATTTTTTATTTTCATACTCTTTATTATTATTTGCATAATACTCGTAAATAATTTTCATGGTCAGGTAGATAAACCGTAAAAGTTATATCACCAACTTTTAAAAATACAGCAACTTAGCAAGTTTAGCCTACAATTACAGTCTTACGATTCACAACATTTTTGGTACTCTAACTAAACAAAACTGACTGCAACCCTTTCTGTTACTTTGCTAGATATATATGAAGTCTATTTCTAAGTGTTTGTACATTTGCTGTGTTCATTGCGGCTACAACTTTACAGGAAGCGATTTTTCCATCTATCCGTTCATTAGCCTTTTGATGTTTACTGGTGAACATTGGCCTCTCCTAACGAAGGGACTTGTTTATAGTCACCACGACATACATATATATGTGCTGGTGACGGCAGAAAGTGTTGATGTTAGCTTAGTACGACATCCTCGGAAAGACAAAGAATAATGGTATTCAAGACCGACAATGCATGCCACTATTACGTGATGTTGATTTTTGAAATTTGCTGCTGAACTAAGGTCTTCCCTAATGAGTGGTTTGTTAATAGTCACCACGACCTTCATACTTGCGATGAGCGCAGTACATCCTTGGAAAGACTAAGAGTGATGCTATTCTAGATCGAGATCACACGGCGTAATCGTGTGGTGTGGATTTTTAGTAGCTTAATTTCTGTATTACATCTTTAATTGCAATGATAACCTTCAATACATCGGATTTCAAATAACTACTCGCTTAAACAATTTGTATGTGCCTGGCAACTGAAAATAATAATTTAACGGAAATACCGGTTTAATTAAATTTGATGATGTGTTTCCTGTTCATTTTTTGTTTCATTCAATTTGGTAGATTATTACATCGTTACAACAATAGAATAAGTTATTAAGTAAATAACCGATTCTGTGTATAATGATAACCGATTTTTTTCGTGTACTCACTGCACTATTTTAGCGTGTTCGAACACTTTTGAAGCATTTGTACCGACAGGGGTGAAGTAAAAACGTAGTGAAATAATTGCATAAATAAATTGCACTAGAAGAATGATGAAGATGATGTAAACATTGCCAGTATTAGGTTTTATATTGAAGTAAAAAGTTTTACCTCATTTGTCACTTTTTACGAAAAGAAATACATTTTATGTGTAAATGCGATTTTAGGCTGATTATGGCTGAAGGAGGAGTTAATAACACCACTCTCTCTTCCCGTGGATGTCGTAGGAAGTAACTAAGGAACGAAAGCCAGGGGATAGGAAGCAGCATCTTCCTGTATGTCATCAACACCAACTTTAGTCACCAACACGCATACGTAAGATAACCCCCAAAAGTGAATGCCTATGTTCAAGAGACGACTTCAATAGGCTAATGGGAGGATAGATATGACTGAAGAAAATCAACCTCAATATTTCAATATCAAAAACGGTTTAAATGGACATATAAAATATATTTTATTACAATAAATAGTATTAAGTTATTCAACATAAAACAATAATAATTGAATTACAATTGTAACAGAATTGCTATGAAATTACTTGAGAAACTTTTCAATTCTACCACGTTCGCGTTTTTTTATTAATCCTCTTGTAATAAAATACGAGGAATGGCATAACTCAGATCATTAAATCGCTATAAATATTTTATAGAGAACAATGTAACGTGTGTTCAGTCCAATCATAATGTGGCTTGTTCATGGTAAACGCATATGTGGTTCTGAATGAGGCCGCTCCATTGCAACAGTTTTGGCGGAATTTCGTAATAAACAAAACATCACCGGGACGTTTGGCCGGATTCCAAGATGCAGTTTAGTTTACTTAAAGCAGGGATTGTAAACCTTTTATTTATCCAGTGTCATTTTACAGTTACAAAAGGATTTACGACCTTGCTATCAAATGTAACCAATTGTATTCAAATAGATAGTATAGTCGTAGGTGATCTCTAACCTGCCTACCTTGCAAATGCTCAGAGATCGTACCATCAGGTGGCCAGTCTTTATAACTGTCGTTATATAAGTAGGCTAAGACAAAGACATTTGTCTCTTTTGTTTGTCAATCAAGTTTTTGTGTTGTAGCTTAAGCGCCATGAAAAAAAATATGAAAATAAATAACTATTGAAGAAAGAAAATTTGTGATTTCGGTATAATTTCGACACCTTGTCTATAACTACTTTACCTTCTAAATTTTTATTATTCTACCTTTGCGCTTACTTTAACATTATACATAAAAAATGGACCCAACTTTGTATGTTTCGCTCAATTTCGACCATACCAACACTAGTACGTATATGAAAAAATAAAAATGTATCTTTTACTAAATATCAATTCTAAACACGCTAAACTATTTATAATGAACCGAGACAAACTCCATTCTTAAAATAGTAGCTAAAAGTGTCCCCTAAATATTAACTGGTGCCGACCACCCACGGTTCCATTCGCATGGTTATACATGATACTGTATCTGTTATGTCAACAAGTGATTCCTTTTGGAAATCAATTATTTCTCAAGTGTAGGCATCAATTAAATAAATATCCGATTGTATTTTATCTAATAATGCCATTATAATTATTTTGGTAACCGAATCTTACAAGTTTATTTAAAATGCAACTTTGAAACGTCTCCGTCTATTTATGAATTTTATTGTTTCAGAGATGAACCATCTTACTATCGTAAAGAACGGTATCTCCTCCCTCAATCTTAGATGTTTATCTATCTCTTAATTGGTATACAAAAAATAAAAACTGACCAGTTTCAAACCAGGCTCATACACTGAGAGTTCCGTACTACTGCACAATGTAACTTCACAATTGATATTATAAGCATGCAAAGTTTCACATTTGTAAAAACAATCGTTTTCACAATTGAGAAGAAAACATAAAAAAAAATTAGTATCTTCTATACGTTCCGTATAAAACAGACGGACAGACAGCATTAGCTACCGCACGGAACCCTAATCATAACCTATTATATTGCTTAATACATAGACATCGTTTATATGCAGTTATTTGTCTGTTTACAGACGACAACTCGTCGAATATTTGTGTGGGTGTGTTGTAAATATTGATCGGACCCACCTATCACGATGTGCCCGTCCCTATTGAATGAGAAGATGAGGCCGCGCAGATTGACATCCGGTACTTTGATGACGTGATAAATTGATCGACCAGCGCATCCTAGCGCGTGATGTATCAGACAGACGAATAAATTAAAAGAAATCTTTATACAAATAGCAAAAGAGCAAACATCCTGGGTCATTTTTTTTTCCTTATGTAGCAAAGCATGTAGTCCAGATGGTAAGTGGTCACTGGTCACTGCTGCTAATGGGCATCTGTAACGTTCTCATAGAACAGGTTTCATCTGCAAGCGTTGGCACACCTGAGAACTAAGATGGTCCCATCATATATACATATGTGACTATTGCGCAATAGAAATTAGGTGGCATTGATACTTCCCTGAACGACCTGTAGTCGTTCTTTAATCTTTTAGACACTTTTATGTTGCCGAACCTAAGGTTCATTTCAGCCATCCTAAAAACAGAGTGTAATAGTACAGAAATCCTGACTGACGCATTACTTCCAATATGAACTGAAATGGAACTGCATGTGTAAGTACGCCAATCATAACAAAGCAGCGTAAACAGTGCTGTTATAAGGAAGGACGAAAATAGGCTTGAGTCAATCAAACCGAGTAAACTTACACTGTTAACAAAAACTTTGTTCTTAATTGACAGCTAGCTAACTCTGCTAATGGTTATCAAGTTAATCAGTCATAAGTCAATTCCTATTGCGATTCTCCGTCCGATAAAACAGTCAAATAATTAATTTAAATACCTGTTCTTGTGACTCTAACATTCACGCAAGAAAAGTTAGTGTTTATAAAAAAGAAAGTTCTAACTGTTCGCAAAATTCCAAATGGAAGTTATGCATTTTTGATAGAAATACTTTTCGATTTCTTTTCTTTTATTGTTATTTTATTATTGTTCGGTTACTTCTTAGCCTCTTACGTATTTCTATATTAATAACAATAAACCTATTACTGTTTATGAGATTATATTTCTATAATGGTACGTTATATAATTCCTCATACTTATTTCTTGTTATCGTTTTATCAATTACAAATTATTTACCAATCTTTACAGTAACAAGAAATGCAGAAGGAGAATGTAAAAACAAATCAAACCCTGCTGATTCACATCTAAGTTTATGTTATTAAAAAAATATCTATAATATCTATAACTATATTGTGTAGTCTATTGACAGAATAATAAAGAAAACAACCATACATAAAACTGTGTTAAAGTGAAAATGTGAAATATGAGTGTAATTTTTCGAGATCCATATAATTGTAGGTCGGTAAAAGTAGAAAACCGTCTGACGCTTTAAGTTTTTACTGTAATATCGATGTGTAGCAGTAAAAACTACGGTTTTCCTCGTAACTACGATTTTCCTTCATTTTCTCGTGCAACAAATGTTTAATATCTGTACTCAACAGCTGCTTGAGTCAGTAATTCTTGTTACTGTAAAGATACAGTAATCTGCAAATATTACACCTTGTTACTGTAAAGTGTACAACATGTATAACTAGTAAACTTCAATAGACTGAAAAAGTAAATAAAAATATAAAATAAATAACTTCTTCACTTACGTTATTAATTACTTACTTTATTATTACTGTATGGATTTACTTGAGCAATATAAACATACTGCGGTGGCAGGTGGATATTTGTGGTTTGTTTATGTATCATCTGTTTCTTATATGTAATGGAAGTAGCGGATACGAAGCTTGGGTACTTCAGTTGAAAAAAATGAGTTATGTAAGGAATTCTAGCTTAGTTTGCAATATGTACTCACTTCAGATGTAAAGAAGAGATCAGAATTTACATTACATTTTCGTCACTTCTATTACTACTTCAAAATGTCCATATTTATACGAGTAGCATATAAACTGACTGCAGAATCATTTTATTTATTCATAGGATTCAAGTAGCAAACGTATAATATAGTTCATCTGATGGTAAGTGGTCACTGCCGCCCATGGACAAATTTAACTAATTTAATAGATATTCTATCAAGAGTCAATCACAGATGCGTTACTACTCGCGAAGGCTCTTCAACCTCATCAAATTCTTCCAATGAAACTCAAGAAATGCTACGTAACTCCAAACCATTATCGCTGTACCACCATGTTATAATAGATTTCCTAAAATGAGATTGAAGAATGTTTTGGCTTCAACATTTTCAATTAGAAATAACGTCGTCCGAATTTAAACGACTGATATTTGAGAGCGATCGAAAGTCGAATAATTATTGAAGTCACGTAACATCAAATTATAGAGTCGTAACGCGTTCCCGCCAGTTACGCGAGCTCGTTGAGCCGTGCCCGCTATACTACATGAATCGATCATGCAAATTTTTTGCCGGACATACAATGTTCTGTGTAGTGCATGCTACCGTCAACGTACAGTCGCCGGTTCGTCCCGCCGGTTCCGGGGTAATTCCTGATTGATCGATAAACTAATTTGGTTCCTGTTCCTGTGCCTGATTCTAAAGTACCTGTGACACACAGATATTGTGAAGCTTTGAATGAAAGAAGCGTTTTTCTAATATAATTTGGATGCAACATATGTAGTTCTGTAATAAGTTAAGTTAATAGCAAACTAGGATGTGGTTCAGGAAATGCTATGGTCCAAACCCCTAAGACCTGTATTGCCACATTGAGATTCATACGACAATATTTTTCATAAGTTTGTACACCATAACATAAGCATTACTCTTTTAAGTTAAATTATCAGACACAAAGCGTGTCTAAATTTGAATTATTTAATTCCTAAAAATGTTTTTGTACATCATAGTGCACATTTTTATTTAGCGAGAAATCGTTATTAATGTAAATATACACTACGCGTCGTACATGAAATAAATGACATACATTTTTATTCTTATAGTTTTTCTTCTTTATTGGACTTATATTATTCATGTTCTAAACACAAGAATACATTATGTTACGTGTTAGTATATAATGAACATGTTATAAAAATATCTCAGTACGATAAATCGGTAAAGTAGTAATAACAAAATCATTAAAATCTTGTTTTTTAGCTGAACGATGTTATCATTAACAAATTAATAGGACACGAGTAGAACATTGACCTGAGAAATTATACTTCGAAAAAGACAATAAAATCTGAACAACTTAATAACACCATTCTTAGAGTGACGAACTTTAGAAAAAAACTCATAGCGGGACCTTACGGAACAGTTATGGCAATTAATTTAATATTAATCGATTTCACGCGAATCTTGTTATCAATTTAAACTTTCTAGTTAATAGCATAACGAGCTAACAATAGTGCCTTTGCAACTGTTAAAAAACTGTTTCTATGGTAACTGTTGAAATAAAAATAACTTTGTTTTTATTAGACCAAGCAATAGCAGATAACTTACTTGAGCTCTTTTAATAAATGTACCACCACCGCCACACCTATTTCTTCCTACTACCGGTAGGGTATAGCGCTGCTGTGTTCTGGCGTTCGAACTAATATCAGGTAAAACTCAGATCTTCAGATGATTTATGAGCGGCAGTGACCATCAGGTGGACTGCATGCTCGTTTGTTACTTTCATATTAGGTATGTGAAAAAAAAAAGTTACATTACTACACTAATACAATTTCATAATCAACGCATTAAACTACCTACTCTATTTTATTTGAACATTCGATATTCAATGTTGTAGTGGGAATGAGCAATAATTTATTCGTCACATAAGAAGTAGAGTGTTTTCACCAAGCGACAACTAAATTACTAGGTAAGCTGCTTGACTAGCTAATAATGAATTGTAAATCAATCTTTTACTTTCCAATACACTCCAACTTTCGTAGGGGTTGCAGTGAATAGTAAATTTCTACTGACATTAAGAGACGTGCTCACGTCTCAAATACATTGAAATTTAATAAATAGTAGTATGTGTGTATGTTTCATACGTTTTTGTGTGTGAAAAGACTAGGACACTGTTTAGTTGCAAAGTAATCATAGCCTAGGATCACGATATCACTATTTAGAATAGACAGTTTAAGTTATGATAAATTATAATATAAAGATATTTTGTTTATAATACGTCAATCTGTCTCATAAACTACTGGACTGATTCAGGTTAAACTTGATTGTTATCAAAAATCCACATTTATTTCATGTATAATACTTTCTGTACTTCATGAAAGAAATAAAGTCCTAAAAGTCCGTAAAAGGACAGGATATTTAAACCCTGTCCTTTTAACAAGTAATCTAATTAAAATTAATTTCAGTAACAATAGAAAATTCGTGGACGAATCGAAAGAATTTTTTTATACACTAAACAGATAAATCTGTTAAAATCTGAGTTTTATGCTAATAATATACTAATGCTGGATTCATACGGCATTATTGCATGTTTTTTATGACAAATCGTATTGACTAAGTAGTGGTGTGTACTTTGTGTTCAGAAATAAAACCTACATAGTTAAACGCGTTGGTAAATTAGTCACCTAACTTTAACGTATGTAACCTTTTATTATAAGATACAAATAGCAAATGAGCATAAAATAGTCTACCCGATGGTAAGTGGTTACTGTCACCCATGGACATCAGTAAGCAACTTCATGTAAACTATGGGTTCCGCCTAAAGGTACGGTCAGGCGTGCTGAATACTCTGTTGCTACTTCCATAATATAAAAAAAAAACAACCTATAAAGAGTATGATTTTTTTATATGCTTTAAAGTATATCTTAGAAGAGTGACCAAAAATTTAAGAACAGCATAATATTAAGTTAAATATGTACGCGTTACGGGTTAAACAGAAGTTAAATAAAAACCAAAGCAACTGAGCTATTCCAAGGTTCGCACTTAAGTGTTTTCACTATGCTGCATATTTATGAGTTAATAACCTGCAGCTGTTATCATGCGCTAAATTATAACTGGGTGTTTATGAAAAGAGGTGATACCATAGTGCTTTGTATTGATCGTTTCCTTTATATACCTAGTTGCCAATAATAGTAAAGATCATTGTTTATAGAGTGTTGTAAGATCCCATAAAAAACATAAAGGTAAAAAAGTCAACTTCATTACTGGCTACTAAGTCTACTTATCCTACAAAAGATCTGAAATATTGTATTTATATATAAAACTAGCTGACCCGGCAAACTAATTAAATGACGATTGATCAGTTTTCGACCGGAAAGGAAAAATGATTAA
>DWLI01004698.1:0-10654 GCA_018249915.1 Cecropterus dorantes dorantes
GACTGAAAGGTATTTTCAAATGGTTTGGAGTTGAGTAATTTATTAGGTACGGTATAAAACATTGTTTATTGTTTTTTCATAACAGGGTTGATTACAGATGTCCATGGGCGGCAGTAGCCACTTACCACCACATGGACTTCATGCTTGTTTGCTGCTTTCATACTATGATTTTAAAAATGTGGCACAAATATGAAGCATCTTATCTTAGTTGTTACGGTCAGTTTAACATAAATCAATCGATCATACATAGAGTTCTAGCGCCGTCTAGAATTTATAACTGTCCGAGAGTGGTTAGTGCTTAGAAAATTAAGTAACTTTCAGCTTAAGTGTCGAAGTTTATAAAATCGATACTAGTCTTAGTATTATAATGTCACACCTGTATCGATTTTACTTTATTTGTATCACTTTACTTTGGTACACACTAAAGTAAGTGAAATTATAAGTGGTGAGGTACTGTAGTTTGAAGACATAGGGGTAGAGTGGTAGGGTCAGATACCCTAAGAGTGGTAACTTACAAGATGATTAAATTAGACAACTGTAGCAACGCATCTATAACCAAACTTGTGTAGGACTTTATTTCTATTTGCTGTTGTGAGTAAATTGACGTACGATTATGTTCAAGGGAGGCAGTTGTCACTTACCATCAGCTAACCACGAAGATTACCTGATGGTCAAACCTGGTAAATGTTACTTTCCTGATGGAAATAAAAAAATATGAATAATACATAAAATAGGCGTATTAAATCGTAATCGTAAATGTAAAACAAACAAGTTAATAAACAAACAATCAAGAAAGTGTCATGTTAACTTTCAGAATACGCCATACTCGTATGCATGCGCTTTGCATTGCTTATAGGCATACTTGCCATTAAAAAATTAAACACAACTGCTCATGTGTATATCAGTTTTAGCTTAGCTTAGTCAGGCTTAGCTTTCGCCTTTTATAACATGTATTAGCGGATCCCCTTGGAGTTCCAAATAATACTCTATTGATGGTCACAACTATTTATTTATCTGAATCTTACAATTGCTTTGCATTATCTTAGAACGGCCGACCAATGACAGTGACAACTTAATTAATTATTCTTTATAAGGTTTTTCTTATTGTATTTGTTTAAATGAGTTTTTATATAATATCATACACATATATTGTATTTATTTGCAGTATACTGAGATCAGTCTACCTGATGGTCTGTGGAAGTGGACACGAACTAAAAAGAGTTCTACCATCTTTAAACGTTGATTATATTAATATCTTATTAGATAAATAGGCAGTTCTTATGGATTATTAGGCATAAGAACTGCCTTCGCATCTGGTTGACATTTCTGGGGATCCGAGGGCTGGTTCATATTAAATCCAAAGGATTAGCCTAGCTATCCAAAGGGGAAATGTGGCCAGCCTCCTTGGTACCCTTCCAAAAGACAGCGGTTTGGACTCTTTGTTTTATTTATAGTTTAAATTTTGTTTATTTTAAAGTTTTACTTAAGTAATGTATACTACATTATATACTTATTACTACATTATTACTTATATATGTTGTAAAATATGAAAATATAAAGAAATGTTTCTTTTATTTGACTTAGTTTACTAATCCGTTAAAATAAGTAAGAGACTTATAAGAGTATGTTCCTGCAACTCCACTACTTTCTTGGGTTATTTTTACTTGTAAAAATATTTTTAAAGCAAAATACTTACTTAATGCTACTAAGTACGTATTTTGAACTGAAAAAGATAGGTAATATTTAAACATTTTATGTAGACCATCCCATTTAAAATTTTTATTTAAAATAAAATAACTCTAAGAATCGATATTACATATCTTTTTGGATACGTAGGTATACAAATAAGAAATATTTTAGGTAAATACAATATTTACACGGTATATTAATAAGTACTATTTTCTCTAAAAAATTAATTATTTCTCTTTGTATATTAGAAATACAAAGAGAAATAATTTAATTTTGAACCAATAAATTTTGTAGTTTACGCATAAACTTTAACACGTCACATTTACAGTTGTGAACCACATTTCACCTCGCTTCAACAAGCTTTCTCCCGGGGCCATGGTCGGCGATTCCGTCAATCAGCGCGTATTATCTCCGATGTTCCCGACGATCTCATAATAGTGCTAAATTACATCAATATACAGTTATTTCTCACATCGGTACGTCAATCAGGAACTCGCAGTGTCCGATCTATACATCGGAACCATTATGCGTGTCTAATAGATTTTTTTGGCGCTCGCCCATTCACGGTCTCAGCGTGAGGCCCGTCAATGGCCATTGTGGCATTGAGCCGACAAACTTTTATTTGTAATGGCCCTAAATGGCTGTTGTGGGGATTAAGGTGCTGTGCTTTGTCATCGTCCCGAGTGGCATGGCGAAATCGACAAATCCGTCGCCGCAGGATAACAGGGTTACTCGTGACTCCAAGTGCCATTGCTTTACACTAATTTTTTCAATGCTCTTTTGAGATCCGTCAATTTTGATAGCAAAGATACTTTTTGTTACGGTTTACGCGACGGATTAAACACTTGAATGGAGTTTGGGACGAAAATATTTAAAGTGGATTGTGCACAATGGAATACTTACGTAAAAATAGATAGCCTATGCCATTTTTTGCAAGCTTGTTGTGTAAGTTTGAAATGTAATTTTAACAGAACAATATGTACCATAATTTTACCAGACGAAATACCGTTAGCAATCATTGAAATTAAACCACAGATAAGTATTACGAGAGGCACCTGTACAGTAGGCATCTGCCTACATTTTTTACGCCCTAAGTATGACATATCAGTTTGTGAACTGGACTTTATGGTATTTTTAACCTTAACTGCACACTTGTTAGTATTACGTACCATAGGCTTTGCCTATACTGTTCCATCTCTGGGGCATTCATTTTTTACTTGCCTGTATATAAGTACATGTATATATGTGTTGTAGCATTTATTTATCCTTCTATATGACTGTGCATCCATGTCTCTTCACAGTCTATCATTTAATGTTAAGTTGTATGAGCATAAGCTAATATATTTAAAAATAAACCCCATATTTCAATGCATCCTAACTATCTACAAACGAAGTATCTAACGCAGCAACTGACAACGACATACATTCACACCTCGCCGAAACCGTTCTAATTAAAATATTTGTTGCATGAAGCAATTATGAAAAAAATAAACCCAGTGGCGTACCGGTAGCGAAACACCCTCCATAATTCTTTTTTATCGCTTCGCCCGTCATGTTTAACCCGTTCGTTGACAAAAGGTATTTAAATGAAGCTGTCGTGCAATGATATTTACTGCGCGCGACGACATTCCGACCAACCATTAAACACTCTTCGCTTGTCCTGATACATTTTAGTATTGAATTTCACTACACTCTTGTAGTTAAATATGTTTCCAATGTATTGGTTAAATTTCTATCAATAACGACAATAGATAATAAATAATATGAGACTTACTGACTAACTAATAACCACTTTCAAAGATGGTACATATTTGTTTTTTTAATAAAAGTAGTAGTAGTAGTAGAAAGATGGTAGAAATTTGCTTTTTTAGTAGTAGTAGTAGTAGTAGAAAGATGGTAGAAATTCGCTTTGCTTTTCCTGATACATTTTAAATTCTAGTCTAGTCTAGTCTATTTTGAACTGTGGAAGTCTCTTAGTGGATCTTTTTTATCTGTATCAGCAAAATTTCTTTTGATTCCGACAATAAATAATACCCAAATGACATACCCATAACGACAGTAGATTAAATACAAATGGTATTTATGACTACTATCCGTAACGACATTTCGACCAATCATTAAACAGTCTTTGTTTGTCTTGATATATTTTACTATTGAATTTTACGAGTGTCTTGGTAAATTTGTGCTTATGTAGGTATAGTTATAATATTATTATTTAGTTATTTTTTTTTTGATAACGACAATAGATAATAATTAATAACATACAAATGACATTCACCTATAACGACAATCTGAGAAAATTATACAATACATTCTTGTCCGATTTGTTGTGTAACATGCTGGTAATATAAAAAAAAATCTCCTTACACACATAACGTCGTCAATACATTATTATTCATCAGCTAGGCACTGGTCTATTCGCAAAATGAGAGTTTTAGGCCATAGTTGGCCGTCATTGTTGGCCAAGTGCGAATTGGTAGATAGACAAATATAACACACACACAGCACAGTAGAAATCACTGCAAAAAATGTAAAAAAACTAATAGATACATATTTCAAAGCGAATGTCTTTGTGCCTTTTCATATAATTTATTTCGCAAACTATTTTTTGAATTACTATGACAATGTAGAGTTCCAGGTTTAATACTAAAACACACAGCTTTGCACAGGGAGGAACGTGGAACAGTAAATGAAGGCTCGTTACACATAATTATGTACTTAATATCTCTTAGCGGACTCTTGAGTGAATCCGAAATAATTATTTAAAATAAACGTGTTGTTCATTACAAAACACTTCAGTACAGGCATTAACACTTTCGCATTTTGAAGTTAACTTGTGCATCTTTTCATAATTATGATAATAAATAAAGCTCCTAATGCTTAAACATAAAAATAATATTCTTCATTATTCATATCATTTAGAACCTAAATGTTAAGTACTTTAAAAAGATTACGTAATGTTATTTAAAAAAATATGTTTTTTAATTTGTTGTAGTAATAGACTAAGTTTTCATTAAAGGGTTGACTTTCCTGTCTGTTTACTACGTCTCCAAACAAATATGCACTCGAATTTACAAATTACATGTTGGACGTGTGTTTTTTAACGGGTAACTTAAAATTCAAATTATAATGTAAGATATGCTTACCCTAGGATTAAACAGAGAATTGATTCATATCTTCCTAATAAAATATCTAAACAATCCTTGAATGTACACAAGAAACAATTTCCTTAATACAAATAGGACGACTTGATGTTCAAGTTAATTAAAACTGAACAAGTTATTTACGTCCGTATCAGTCAGCGCGCCGCCACGACAAATTTAACAATGCAAGTGTCTCGGCGTGACGTAAAAAGACATCGCTAATGAAGTGCAAATCTGTCTCTATACGTGTTCGACCAGATTTATTACGTCTACCGTCTAATTATTTTACGCTCGGATTGAATCTCAGCACATCGTTAAATTTCGTAACTAAAATGTTGAACAATGCTATTTAAGGGCGTACTTATATGAAATAAATAAATTTAATTAATGGGGGTTAAGGGTTCCTACCCTCTTTCCCCTCTAAAACAGATCTTATCTGAACTATATCAGTAAAAAATTCAGTCTAGAAGATCCTTTTTTCATCAACTCTCCTTTTGGCCTCCTCTTTAACAAAGCTGTAGTTATAGTATAGGCATGCCATGATAGTGCTGCTTTTTCATGATGATTTGAAAATCTCGTTATTAATATCGGATTATTTCAAGCCTATTTAGATTCTCAACATTTTGTATTGATGATTGTATTGATTGCATTCATCTAAACGTGTTGTGTGATTACATCATTTTAAAATTAACTGAAGCTAAATGCTATGTTTACATAATAAGTAAATGATGTCACTGGTGAGTCAATGATGTCAATGATGAGTCTTCATCGGGACTGATGTATCAACACATGACTGTACTTTTATTTTGGTTCTAATCAGATTGCATAATAAAGTTAATTTGGCATTTTCTTAAACTGTGTTACACGAAATAATCAATCGTGAAAATATTGCCTAAGTGTCACGTCAAAAGTTATTTTAAAAATCGTATTATCTTAAAGATTTACCATAGGTAGGTAATATCTGCATTTATTATGATACTTACACTTATTTATTTCATTTTTCATAGTTAACCTTTTATTTGCATGTATTTATTTATTTGCATTTATTTAATCGATTTATTGTATAGTTATTCATGGTTTATTTGCACATATTTTAGTTTCTATAACGGCTAAAACATACACACGTCGTTCGACGTCACATCGTGGCACGTGACGACGTTATTTATCGTCACGTCGCAGAAATCTACGACGTACTAACAATTATCCAAACGTCGTAAAAATTGACGATGCAATATGCGTTATTTTTCGGAAAACGTTTTCTGTCATTCACGAAAATACCAAGTTCATAAATTATTTTCCTTAATCATTCTATCCTTAAAATGCCTTTTGGAGCTTCGCCTCAACCCGTTAATTAAGTTAACAAGACGGCCATAAATTCTAAGTAACATTTAACCAATATATGGTCTAAAACCCTATAAGTGACACGTCATGTCCTGCGGTTTGAAAATATAGAGCCGTGTAAAATTCAAGCGGTTCGACCACAGGGCACTGCGTTTCCCGCCACAACCACAAATGGCCTTTTAATACAGCCTGTTTGCAATATTTACACTGAACCGTTATAATAATGTACTACGCTATACATTACACTAAACATTGGAATGCCGCCAATTAGTTACGTGCAGTGGAACCGTTTGTGGACTACTGCAAGATTACCGCTATGCCTTGTTTTACTTGGTACTACTACCTGGTACTGTTTGAAGGGTTTTTATAACGTAACTCTTAAAATTGGTTACTAGTTGATACATATATCCTTTGGTCGAAAATTCTGTGAATTTCTAGTTTTTTATGATTAAGCGTGTAATTGGCAAATTTGCGACATTGGCTAGTACATACAGTATATTAAAGATATGTAACATGAAGAGATCTCTATCGGTTATATGCTTCTTGTTGTTTTTTTGCCGCTTGTGGACAGTTTTTTGGTTTTTTGTACATGAAGAAAATGTATAGGTACTATTCGTATATCGGTACGTATTCTTTTAATTTTTTTTTGTTGCTGGGAAAACTTGCGACAACAGTATGAATTTAAAAATTAATTGATTTATTATTAAAAACATAATTAAATAACATTTTGCGTATTGGTAATATTTTTTCTTCAAAATTCGAGCATATTGTTTAAAATGTAAAAGTTACCCTACATAAACAGATACCTACACAAGGTCTTTAAAAACAGAAGTAGGCACATGTTAGAACTACACTCGTAGATATACTAAAGATTTATCATTTCTTACGTATCCATATTTGTTATCATTATTGACTAACCGAGAGTGAATGTGAGAAGTCGTTTAAAAGATGAATCGTTATTTCAATAGCGAAACGTTCGCAGCCGCGAGACGCGTGCGACGCGTGTATACATGCTTCACGTTCGTCCGCATGCTTCAACAATCTAATAAATAGCTATACTGATGTTTCAGTGTTACTAGCATTCTTTTATTCGGTTTCAAAGGATTTATTACTCGAATGATACTAACCGCATCATTCGACATAATAATATATAAACAATATATGATATAAAGATAAGTATACAAACAAGATAACTCCGGGCAATATCTGAATTTTATGCCTGAATAGGTATTGAATTAAGTACAGCACAGTGGTACAGTGACCACTGTTCAATGTAAGTCCTTATTAGATTCACCTACATTAATTATGTTTTTAAAAAATTCGCAAAATGTAATAAGTATTAGGTATAGTACGTATATAAATGATAAAATAGCGATAATAAAAAATATTTTCTACATTCGAAGCCCCACACTTGGATTTTTTGAAAGGCAAATATACAAACACCCGGACGAGAAATCTAAATTTACCATTTACATATCAGTCTCCTCGGGGATTGAACTCGGATCCCACTGCGTGTTAGACCGGAACGGTGACCGCTCAGTCACGTGGGTTGTCGTGTACGTAGGTACTTTAGCTCTATAATAAGTATCACCTAATTGCGTATTGCATCAACCGACCCCGTATACTCTGCACACTACATGCGCCCGCGCCGGTCAATTTCACCTGACAGGAGCCACTTGCCAATTATTGCCACAGCGCAAACATTACGGCTCGTCCTTGCATACAACATTAAGAATTGCATTTTCACTTAATACTCTTTATTTGTTTCCTGTTACCAATTATTCATTTCCCGTATTATTCTCATTATTTACCAATCAGTATTGGATCATTGCGTACAAACTAAATTTCGGGAAATATAAATTTTATTTTACAAATTGCTTATTAATGTTGAATTTGGCAGATTATTTCGGTTAATGGCTATAATAACGGAATGAATCACCCGAATCACTGAAAATACAAATAATGAATTGCCGACGCACTCTCGAAGATTGCACTCGGTTTTTTGTGTTCACTTTGAGAACACCGCCTTCTATAATACCCGAGAATACTCTCTCAATTCTCAACTAAGAAATTAATATAGCAGTCGAGGACGATCAAAGATATCAGTCCGATTTGGAAGTCATTAATGTCATCAAAATGGCTGCGTTCGGCTTCTGGAATATATGAACAGGTCCGAGCTTTGATACGGTAATATACGTCTTGAAGAGTGGATAGAGAGGTCAGAGTGGCTAGGAGTTTCGTCGGTGAATTCGTCAGCGGTCGTTACTGTATTGTGGATTTTATGTGTAGGTCCGAGGGTTTATATTGGTCGTTTGGAAGTGAATAAAGGTGAAGGCTTTTTGCAATTCACTGCATTAACCTGGCTTGTTAGAGCGGTAATGAACGCTAGGTGCAAGTCACGAGGGCCGAGGCGCCGGAGCCGTCATCGCGCTCCCTGTCAATACGCCGACAACAGAGGTTATTTTCAAAGATCCACTAATTAAGTCTACTGCTGAATAAAAAGTTGTCGGCGGACCGGTAAGTGTTCTATATTCGTACCTAATTTTCAGCATATTGACGTGTTTTGTTGACAATTTAAAATACTTGTTTTTAATCTAGGTTCTAAATATGAAAAACAACTGCTTTTTCTAAAGTAAAAATTATCAAAGACAATGAAAAATTTTAAAAGTCAATTTGATATGCAAATTTAAGTAGGTAGCCAGGAACTCATATTTTATTACTTATTTTTACTTCCCAATTTTGAAAGATTAAACAAACATTATACTGCTTACTAACTAAGTAAATAAAACCAATAAGTAGTTTCTATTACATCAACATCATTGGTTACAGGAATATAACATAAATTAATGACTGTTCTTGTTCCTTTTTTATCAAAACGCACTTGTTTAAAGCAACTGTCGGTGTCATTTTGGAAACAATTAATGAATTTAGCGCCTGTTCACAATAGCCGGCTTGAACTCGGACCCCTGGGCCGCGCCACCCGCCGCGCGTCGCCGATAGCTCGATGGCCCATTCATACTACTTTTCACATCTACTCTATTTATGTCTGAACTCTTTTATAACCCATCTCAGTCGCTGTCAATTCTGATGCTTTCAATTTACTTAGTATTTATTATTATCATTTTTTTTTAATAATAAGTACGTTATATGTTAATATAGAGAATTTCCACAATGCGAGCAAATATACATACCGCTGTATTTTTATTCATTTTATTAATTGATGAAATCTAACAATTTTGCAGGTAGAGTCGAATAATACTACGTATGTTTTGGTATTGTTACTACGGATAAAATTGATTGAATCATGATTGATAATGTAATGTTCATTTTTTTGAATCCGTGCTGTATAAGTACCTATACAGTTTATTGTTACTACTCGTGTTACTACCAATCTTACTACTAATAGTAACACGGTTAATTTTACTGCAGTTGTTAGTAGTAAGATGGGAAATAAAAAATACCCGTGTTACTCATCTAATCATATTTCAGGAGTTTCTTTGTACTTAAATTAATTTCCTAAAGTGATTTGACTTGCCAATTCGACGCGGTAATTTATATACCTAAGGCCTTTTTTATTTGTTATTGTGGCGTATTCGGATTTTGTATTTGAGATTGAAGATAGTAGTAACACGGGTATTTTTGTTTCCTATCATACTACTAAAAAGTACAGTAGTAACAACGGTAAAATTAACCGTGTTATTACAGGTATATGATTGGTATAACATGGGCAATAAACCGTATATACCTCCTTATTTATGCTTATAGGAACTCCATGACTAAATTATCTTTAATGGTAATTCCTGTAGCATTTTTATTAGATTTGTTACTGTCATTTTATGCAAACACAAATTCATAGCGCATAACGAACCGAAGCATTCATTCATTTATTCTATCACGCAAAACAACCATAATAGATCCGTTAGAAGGACAACCCATAAATCCACCATGCATTACCAAACCGTAAAACCAATGCACATATCCCATTAAGTCTATTATAAGAACTATCGGAAATTGCAACTATTAAATGTAGCATCCGGCTTTTAACTGTAAATTTTCCGTTTGCAATTTGTCGTTGTGAAAGACTGGTTCTCAAAGTATTCGCAAGCCAGTCGATAATTTATGGCCCGTGGGTCGCAATTGACTGATCAATTGACAATCGGCTCGTACCAGTTTTGAAAAAGGGGTATAAATATGTATATGCATCTAAATAGTTAAATAGTACTTACCTTATTTCTGACCGCGCTCGTTTTAACTATAAAAACCAATTACACAAAATTTTGTACAGTACCACTTAAGTACCTACTGTATATTACCTTATATAAAAGTATATAAAAAGTATATGTTTATAAAAAAGTTCTAATTTATTTTTAGTTTAGTAATTTATTTAACATATTAATAAAATTTGAAAAAGATCTTAATAATTTTACTTATTAAAATTATGAATCAGTGCGGCTTGCCTATATTTCAATTATCCACTATCT
>DWLI01004699.1:0-10653 GCA_018249915.1 Cecropterus dorantes dorantes
AGTAAATGCCCACTGCCGCCCAAGGACAACTGTACCCTTAGTACGAGTTTATCTTGTTTTATCAAAACAATAATTGTTTACGTTTTTGCTCATACATTGCAACGTACACTTCGCGTTTTTTGTTTCGCTTTCGGCCATACCTTGTAATGTACTTTAAAATAATTTACGAAAACATAAACAATTATTGCTTTGAGGAAACTACATATGTTGAGTACAGTACAGTTGAGGAAAGTTACTGTACTCAACCCTAGGAAAGATCAGAATCTTACCTGAGGTTGACCAAGATGTGTTGCTATTACTGAGTTGAAACTCATCGGAGAAGTATATCTGCCTTACCACACCCTACAGACCAGAACATAGCATCGCTTATCACTGCTGTTATTAGGCAGAAATATGTGGTGGTGTGGTGTCTCCGTAGTCTAACCACAAGGCATTCTACCTTCAAGCTATGACGTGTTTATAAAAATGAAGTTACTAACCAGGATAATATTTATCTTAGTTGGATTTACATAAGAATTTTAGATTACAAAGTTATACTCGTATGCATATTTCGAATAGACATTATGTTATATGTCTATCTACATGTTTAACGTGAAAACGTTTAGTATCGTTTACAGAAATGTAGGTATTAGATGGATAAACGGCTTCTTTGCAGTTACGGCTCGTTATTGTATAAGGATAGTAAATAGGCAGAATGAAGTCACACGAGGAAAAAAATACTCAGTAGCGGGTGAATAATTGTTATAGACGAAAAAACAAAGTAAGTAGAAAGATAAATGTAACTTTTTTGATATAACATATTAGATAAGGTAAGTTTACATATGATTTTCTGTTAATTTTTTTATAATAAATATTTTTAATTAAAATAAATTAGAGTAATGCAAAGTGTATCTATTTGTAATACCTTAGGGACTGTCTGATGGTTAACAAGCACAGAATCGAGTTCCCCGCCTAAGCCTCTTACTCGTCTGCTCCAAAACACTTTGTATCGCATCACAGGCAAATCCGATTTCGGTTCCTTCCATTCAAGTCGAACTGTGACTGTACCTGTAAAATAAAATATAACATATGGAAGGGAAATATATGAAATAATACAAACCTTATTTGATATGATTTCAAAACTGTCCTGTTGTTAAAAATCCATCTGCTACCCTGCAACTTTTTACCAAAATTAACTAGAGATCATTATGTTAAAAAAATGTGTTTTTGTACGTGTTAATACATTATAATTCATCAGCATATTATGTTTCAAAGCTGGCATCCGCTAATTGGCGCCACTCCAACCGGACCTGTACCTTCTAAATCCAACGGTTTTCCGTTGTCTTTTTCAGGTCATCGGTCCATCTGGTCAGAGTGCGACCTGTTTTCCTTTTCACTAAACGTGACTTGCAGCAGTCAACAGCTTCGACGATATGCATCTCCTTGTCTGACTTCCTGCTGCATTTGGAGTAGATTCGTACATTGCTCGTGTATTCGGACTGACACAGTCGACTCTACACGCACTTTTAATCATCGATATAAGTATGTATCTTTAGCTGATTTGGCATCGCTGAAAGTATCCCAGCACCGCTCAGGTCTTGATAGGATCGAAGCCTTTTTGATAGTCCACTTGGACATGAGTTGATTTAAATGCATTACCAAAATATATAGCAAAACTTACCGTTCTCGGAACGCACCGGTCTGACTTTTAATTTCTTGGGCGCTGGTGGCGGTCGTGGTCCTCGTCTAGGAGTGAACGGAGCACTAGGCGTTGAGAACCCTCGTGTACCAGATGCACTAACAGCTGCAACTCGGAAACGATACCAACGCCCTGGTTTCAGGAGATTGCGTAGAGATACTTTGGTCCTGGAAGGACGATAATTACAAAAAAATAGTAGAAATACATTCAATAAATTATTTTACTACATTTAAAAAAATAACTATAGCAATTAGTCAAATCATACCGTGAAGTCATCGATATATTTAAATGCTTAGAAAATAATTTCTGCACAGATAAGGCCCCTAAATAAATTACATACAAAAAACGAATGCCGATAAATTCTGTCCACGTTAAACAAACACAATACAAAAACTGCATTAAGATAATATTTGGACTTAACACAATTGAATGTGCTATTAAAGTTCTATTTATAAAAACGAGCAACAAAGATTCGATAAGGCTTTTCTTGGATTTGATTGACAGTTTGGGTAGACTCAATAAAACCGGCGGTGTTAGGATCCCAGATAAGGAAAGCAAAAAAATAAACAGGAATTGGCGTTTGGAATATCAAACAGGGGTTATTAAAAGGCGTCCATATCAGTTTGGTAATCAGTTGGGTAACGTTATGCATAGTTATTGAAATGGAATTGCGTCTTGGAACAATGAACGCACACGGAAGAGAGGGTAGAAAGTGATGGAGTAACGACCCATTGGATTCGTGACAATTAAGCATGACAACTTCGTGGTCGTTGTGACGTCGAAAACGAATGCGCACGAGATCTAATTATTTGCTTTCATACAACGCAAAACCGATGGAAAACAAGTAATTTTCACTACTGGTTTATTCATTTCGAATTTTGATTTAATTTATAAGCACTTATTATTGACTCGAAAGTTATCGTATTTTAATTGTATTTATTTGTTCTTATTCTCTGTTTTATGCAATTAATTGTTTCTAATAATAAATCAACAAATCTTCAGTTGAACCAGATGTTTATTGACGGAACCGATCAAATTTATTAAAAGTCATCATGATAGCTTTTCTGCTAATAACTGATTATATCTTGGATTAAAATTAAATTTGCTCCCTGTGACTTTAAATTTTATCGGGTTCCGGGTTCGACTGCCGACTCGAGTGTCTGTGCCGGAACTGGATTGTTCTGTTATGGCTATATGATCGTAATGCTATATCCTCGTTGTTTCTTGTTTTAATCGCATGAACAATACCTTCTTGATATACGTTTTTGGTTTTTAGTAGCAATCTTTCTAGCTAGTAACTTAATTGTAAAGGAAACTACGGTTATTATTATTATTGATTGTTCTAATTGCAAGCCAAACAATGTCGTTCGTGTAATAGTGTACTTGCTAACTAATCATAATGATTAATCAAGGTTATCATCTTATTTTTGTTCGCCCTTTTCCTACTCTTACTATCATGACTTAGCAATATTTGTACACAAATCAAATTATAATTTATTCGAATCGCCAATCATATTTTATGAGTGTCATTTGGGATAGCCTGACTAGTTTTAGATATCTATAAGAGCATGGTTATGAGAGTTAATTAATCACATCTGGTCACTACGTTGACGATGGCCGTCTGAGTCGAGTCTCGTCACTGGAGGATAAATGCGTATAATATGTACGATTTTAAGTAAATATGTGTATGACATTTCTTTTGTCTAATTGTAACTAGCGATAAAGCTGACGAGCTACCAGTTGGAATGAATCACTGTCGCCTACGGACATTTGCAATACAAGTGTGCGTCAATGCATCGCCGGCTTTGAAGAAGACTATTTTGACATAGTTAAATCTTCCGGTGAGCAGTGATAGCCTACTTGAAACTCGTCCTTTCAATCAAGGGTCCGAGATTCATATCCCAGGAACGCATCATTGATTTTTCTAAAATGATGTGCGTATTAGAAAATAGGTATATTATCACTGCTTTACGGTGAAGAAAAACATCCTGAGAAAACCTGCACACCTGAGAGTTCTCTAAAAAAAGTGTTCTCAAAGGTGTGTGAAGTCTACCAATTTGCACTTGGCCAGCGCGGTGGACTATGGCCTGAATTCCTCTCATTCTGAGATAAGACCCTTGTCTAGCAAATCAGAAACCCAGAAATAGCAAACTATTTATTAACTATGCCTATCTCCCTTAGTTTATGAATAAAGTTAGGTAAAAAGTTAGGTATAATTGATTCATCTTACTTGTTAGTTCTCAGCAAAAGATTCCAGTCGCCGAGCCTCGCCTCTTCATATTTAGGTCCTAGGTGATGCTGCTCCTCCAAGAGGTACAGAATACGCCCTGGAACTGCACGCGCTAAGTCTCCAACACCATCGGACCATTTAATCAGGACCGATCGCCGTTTCTCCTTGGCTTCCTCCATTGTTGGTAAAGCTGGGAGACCTTGGAGAAACAAATATGTCAATGAAAGAGACATTGAGCCTAATATCATAATGAATTTTTGAAGTTGAATCACAGAATATCCAAATCTTTGATTCAATTTAGTCGTATGCGTCAAACTATATTATTATTCATTGATCCGAATTTAAGAGCAAGAATATCGGCAAACTTGAGGAAAATAAGTTACAGGACTTTACAACTATCCCGACTTAATTGAAAAACTTTTAGGAATTCTTCAAGGATTAACTAGGAATTCTTTTAGATCAGTAAATTAGTATTAAAGTAAGTATTGCGTCATCTTTTATTTATATTAGGAACACATTTTTATGTAATACAAAAATAAATTCTGTTTCTTTCAGAATAGTCTTAGTAGGAAAAAAAACTTAGACAGCATTTACTATTGTAAAGAAAGTATATCAATATTAGAGTTCTCAAATTTCCGTTCATACCAGGCAACGTGAGGAGATCTACAGGTTCACTGCAAGTGAAGCTGCAGCCGAGCTTGCAGCAACGCTGTGTACCATCACATTGGGAGTCTTGGTTGCAAGCTTCCACACATGCGGCCATCCAGCGGGGACTATCCGAAGTAGGGCAGGTCCCAGGCTTCCGTTCTTGCGAGCGACATTGTGATCGACACTGTAGAAAATATAGAAAATGTACCTTATATTATGGCCAATATAATGAAATTTGATGAAGTGGTAGAGCAGTAAAACGGGGTAGGTACAACCGTCCCATCCACTTCTAACTCGAATCAGTTTTTACATTTTAGTGGAAGGAGTGTGAGGCCGGTTGACTTATCTAAGAGGCGACGATCCTAGTCTTCTGGGACGGCAATCGGCTTCAGGGAACCCCTGGTCTATATAGAGTTGGTTACAGATATATATCAGCGGCAGTGACCACTTACCGTCAGGTTGACTGCACTTTTTCAGGGCTTGGCCGCATTTTCGTTGGATGATTCAATGTTATTAAAAAAATCTTGGGCACCCGTTTTTGCTGGATCCCTTTCCTTGGATATACAATAATTTATAAATCCGGAAGTAAAGTTAAATTAAAAGATTAGCATAGTCAAAGCTATTTAACGTATGAAATTTATGTTATAATAATGGAGGTATTCAATATCTTCACACGGATGGAGGTGCCAACAATGTAACTGAAATTTACATTGCGTCGCTAAATGTACTTATATCTTTACCGTTGCATACAGTACAGCAAATCCAAGCTGGTCATGATTAATGTGCTGCTGTTGTGTATACGATGTTGATTGATGTCAAACATAAATGCAATGGCGACATTAAAATTAGTACAACACATGTATGTTTCCCCGAAATTTCGTGTTAGAAATATATATGATAATACGATTTAATGCACGTAATTTTTTTATTCAATATCTATTTATTGTTTCTCTTTGGGGGTGGTGTTGATATAACTTTGTTTTGTAGTGTAGCACTGCGATTCGATACAGCATTTAGCCGTAAATGTTTCGACGAATCTACGTAGACCGTTTGCGATCTTGCTTAAAGTTATGTTAATATAAAAGTAAAATAATTCTTATATACTTGTTTGTTCCACCTATGAACATTGATCCACTTATAAACACAAACCCGTGATCGACTGCAACAAAAATCCTATAAAGTTTGTTAAACTTAAGACGAGATTCGAACTTAAAACATAAGAGTAGATAAAGTCGGAGTTTATTTTTGTACCTTATTCAAATTTGTAAAAAAATCTAAATGAAGTTAAAACCTAAATAAAAGTTTCATTATATATTTCATACCTAAATACCTTGCAATATTTAGTTATAAATAAAAATCCTTTCTTTCTTTTTAATTAGAGAAAATTTGCAAACAGTAAAGTAATATATATTTTTTCTGACACATTTTGAAAGACCTTCGTCTTTGCTATGGTTAGCAGCAAAGGCTTATGAAACTAAGTATTTATTGTATGTACTGTAACTTGTAGATTTCCCGCCGTCAGTTGCCATTGTCGCCATAAATGTTGTAATCATTTAACATACACGTCTACATAGTCTAAGTAGACTCTGTTACTTAAATAGTATTATTTATATAAACTTATCAAATACTACCAAGTATGCACATGTTATATATGTACACAATTGAAACATGAAAAAATTGAAACATAAAATGAAATAAGCAAATATAGCATAACAACACAAAAATCACGATGTTAAACACTACACAATCGGTTGCTACAATGACGCGGGTGTACTAATTTCTTTGTGCATTTTTGGTTCGATAGTTCCTGGTTATAACTGACTATAATAGAAAGCGTATCTCGCTGCATTGTGTTTAAATTATCACTGGATAAATGTGAGAAAATCAGCACACCTACGCAAAAAGCCGCTCTTGACGCAGATGGGAACAGCCAGGTCAACAGTCACCGGTGACCTCTCGATGATTCTTAAGACAATCAATCTTTAGTTCTAGTGTGATTGGTCTTTGTTATTTGCTCTTAAATGATAATTTATTTTCTATCAATAGATAAACATTGTTACAGGAATTGGACACAAAAATCTTTCTTTCTTCCATTCCAATACATTAAGTTTTATGGACCTATTCTTCTTTTGCCTAATTATTTTATCGCTTAAAGAAGCTGGATAGTAGCAATACATTTGTAACCAATTACATGATGGGTTGGATAAGTCCTTTTCTGGATGGTTTTAGATATCCCTGTATTATTACCAGACTGCGTCAAAAGGAGGGTAATGTTTTGACAGTAAACTTGTAAGGTGGACTTCATGACCGTGTTCAACTTAAGTGTCATAACTAAAATCATTAAACAAACAATAAATTATATTTCTATACAAAAGGAAGAGATACGGTTTTGTTTTCCTTGTACCTTATTATAATAGTAATATTTATCTAAATGTTTTGAAATTAAAATATCTTTTATATCGAATACGGACAATACCGTTGCCTATCTAGTATCTGAAGTGTTATTGCATTGCCTTTTGCAGCCAATAATTCAACTGTAACTGACAAGCTTAATACGATCCTTTATCCTGTATCAAACGCTTAGCGAGTACCGTTATCTAAATATTTCAGTAGAAAGCCTTCGGAGTGCTCTATGCATTTACAAAGAGAGTCTGTCCTGATCCGTTACTTCCAGCTCATTAGAACATTGTAATTAGCATCCGCACATTAGTTTCGAAATAATGGCCTCTTTGAAGCTCTGTGAATCGGTAGTACTTCTGTTATCTTAAGGTTCGCTCTGAGTTGTAAATGTAAATGGATACGAAACACTAGCCAGTACGGAGTTTAATTAACGTTTATTTGATACTAATAATATTTTACTTAAATAGCTATTCGCTCAGATAAATTTGAGTAAACGTTTGTATTTATTTGGGCCTTCGTGTCTATGAATTCTAATTATGTTCATTTGTATGACAATATATCATGTTCCCTTGTAGTGATCGTTAAATAATGTATGAAAATTAAGTTTAATGTTAAAAATTTATGAAAAAATCGTACATAAAATCGTTAACAGATCTTAACAAAACATGAGGTTTTGTTAAATGTGCTCGGAAGTGAACGGCGTGGTCCTAAGTAACGCCTCCTAAACTATATCAGATAATTGAACCCCTCCAGTTACAAAGCTGATAACTTAAGATTTAATCCTCTGCTGGTGGACCTTACAAAGAAGATTTTCCAAAGTTACCGCGTTTAGATTTGCATCTTGACGAGCGCAATAACAAATTATACCGCAGAAAGATCTGCTGACTACATCAAAATAGTCTCTTAGTCCCCTCTTACGACATCCATGCACTATTATAATCGATACTACACAACCAATTTGTATATATGTATATTTTGTTATAAAAACCCTAGCCATAAGATGAAGTTCCTGACGTAAAGGAGTCTGTGGATATAAACAATAAGATATATAGAAAAGCTCTTTTGGAAACTCTTTGAGTAGCCTAATTTCATAATGAGGCATTTTCACATTGGATGGAAGTTTACTACATATCTTGCACACGAAAGAAGGAATGGTCATTAAGGTCAAACCATGGAGAGTTCTGCCACTTTTAAATTCCCATTTCCACGAAATACTTACCATTAAAAAAGATGGTTTGTGGTTCGACTCCATAGGCTCAACACCTATTTCTGCCTAATACGTTAGTAACTGCAGTGTTACGTGCTGCTGTGTTCTGGTCGGAAGGTTGTGTTAAAGCAGATATACTTATGAGGCGTTCTAACTTGGTCCTCAGGAGTAGCAACCCATCTGTGGTTTCCTCACAAAAGAGAGCTCTTGTCTGCGGTTGATTACAAATGTCCACGGGCGGTAGGAACCACTTACTACTAGGTCTGCATGCTCGTTTGCTACTTCAATGTTATAAAAACAAATATTCTAAGACATGAATAAAAAGGCCAGGAGATTAGTGGAAGACGTAAGCTTTGCTTTAGCTTACTACTCCCACTAATGTTATATTTATTATAATTTTTTATCATAATTTTGAAGGCGGTAGAACTCATTGTGGTTCGACTCCGGAAGCACCACCGCCACACCTATTTCTGCTTAATAGCAGCAGTGTTATGCGCTGTTGTGTTCTGGTCTGAAAGGTGTGGTAAGGGAGACATACTTTCCGAGGCATTTCGTCTTAGTCCTCAGGGGTAGCAACGCATCTGTGGCTAACCTTAGGTGAGCCTTTGTTCATACCTAGGGTTGATTACAGATGACCATGGCGATGGGCTGCATGCCCGTTTGCTACTTCCATACTATAAAAAAATGGTTATTTTACCTGAGACCTGGTTTCCTTTGTCGCATCAATGCACATCAAGTCGCAACGTGTCTTCGACAGTGGATCCGTCTGGAGCCTTATGAACCTTCGAGACTTCGACAACACAGGCACCACACACATAAACACTAGTACTAAAATCTTCACTTGCATATTGTTTCCCATTTTTGTTTATGTTTTTATTGTCTTTAGAACTTATTGTATCATCTGTAGAAGAATAATTAATCTTTTATACAGTAAATAAATTATTATACAGTTTGTTTAGCTGTGTTTATATCGTATGTTGGTATATATATAACTTATTTTTTTTACTGAAAACCTTTTGTTTTTCACGAAACTTAATAAATAAATTATGTATAAGTAAGACGCTACATAAAAAAATATGTCTTTGTAAGCAATTGTCTGTAATTAAGTATTTTTAACTTAATATAAGTATTGGCATTTTGTAGATAGGAATTTATTTGTGTAGTTATAAAAGCAAATCTGAAATAGCGATGCTATTACCAGCCTTTGGAACTGTTATCTATAGAGTACTTGTTAATACGACTGCATTCTTGCGGTTTGGTTTTGTATCTATTTTTTAGCGGTTACACTAAAAATCATAGGTATAGCTATAAAACGTATACCTATGTGTTGTTAAAATAAAAAAAATAAAAATATTTTAGGTGCTTATTTTGGTTATTTATTGTTAGATTTGTAAACGTAAAAGGAGTAAACATTTAACAGATGTGTTATTTTCTTCATCAAAAATATTTGGCATTAAAAGCAAATGTCTATGAGATTATATGTACATATGTTTTAGAAAAATATTTATTTAAAAACTTATTTTTGTAAACTAAGTGATATAAAAAATAACATTACTACAAATTAGTTAAAAAAAGCAACTAAGTTACGTTTTGTAAACTAAGATATTAAAAAAAAAACAAAAATACTATTTAGTTCCAAAAAAACATCGCAGTACGAGTCAGATTGCATCTGTAGATTAAAGATTTCACTTTTACTACAAATTAACAAAACACCATCAATCACCTCATTCATCAAACCGCTCATTCACAATCCCGGTTCTATTTTCGAATACAATTAAAACTCGCATCTCGTAACGAATGTCATCGACCTTAAGTTTGGGCGGGAAATAAGTTCTGTTGATGGCTGCGTTCACGCAGTATGAAGCGCGCGGCAAGACTGACATGCGCGTGCGCTTACGAACGATTCGTGCTTCGATTTAATTAATTCACAACGCTTGTGCTTTCCTGTCTATACGCCAACGACGGAAGGTCGCTTTTACTAAATCTGTTTCCTAATTAAAAAATACAGTCTCTTCCTACTGTGCAGCACTGACGCGTTGTTTTTGATTGCAGTTATTATCGTTGCTTTCGATGCCGCGGTTTGAGCACGCGTTCAATAAGTTGAAAAGCGATAGGCAGCGAAAGTATTGCCGTTTAGTTATTAGCAAAATTGCCGGTATTACACATAATGTGTTAACATTGCGCAGCTACGCAAAGTAATTACCTATTATCTTTTACAACAATTTTATCTCGAGACCAACCAATACATGTTGTTGTTTTTGTTGCAAATGTTTATTTTTTAATTTCTCATATTTGACTTATTGATAAAAAATACGAGCGAAGTGTGTTCATAGCAAATATTACAAATTGTAATATTGACGTGACAGTTTATTTTAAACTAGAAGTGCTATGTGGTTTCACCCGTTACTAAATAAGAAAAAAAAAAACAAATATAGCCTTCCTCAATAAATGGACTATTCAATACAAAAATAATTTTTAAATTCGAACCAG
>DWLI01004700.1:0-10651 GCA_018249915.1 Cecropterus dorantes dorantes
GTATTATTTTATTCTATACAATATATTTGATATAAACATAAAAAAAAAAATTTGAAAAAACTTACATTTTTTTTTGCAAAATTGTAATGGCTTTTTTACAAATTATGCCTACCTATTTTATAAATTACTTATGCCACTTCATGAAAAAATAGGTGGTAAACAGAACATGTTTTGAAGTTGGTTAAAATATTACCGTTTAAAGTCAATTTAAATTATTGTAAACTTTGAAATGTTGTTGAGTTCTTTGTTTTATAAGTTAGTTTCCATTGAATCCTTAAAATCAAAGGATCAACGTGGAATATGCACTAGGACGTTCGCGATCGTGTATAGAAAACGCCAATAAAATTATCAACGGTAGGTTTATTTAAAACTACAAAGCAATTTAGTTAAGTCCACTTAAATTTAACTACTGTACCAGTCAGTATTTTTCGTATATAAAACTAAAACTGCAATAACAAAGTATGCTCTAAGTGGCAGACAGGGCAGTAAATTCGGCGAGGCATCGCGAATGTGCGACAACCACGCCCCTTCCGGCCGAACACTACGAAACCACATGTACACATGTGTTTTATTTAAAATACCCTTATAGACTGTTGACTTCATAAGCAACACGCACGTTTTATGAATTATCGTTAAATTATTGGTTCGTACTTGTTAATATGTTTTATGAGAGAAGCAAGTGAACGTGTAGTTCAAAATGGTAGCCTATTTTGTTTACTATATTTTACTTAACATCGACATTAATATTTATTAATTATACGGAACTTTTATCGAATGTATCCATCCATCTAACGTCAATTATTTACATATAATTGACACTAATTTTTCAGACTACATTGTGTGTGTAATGATGCATGTATTTGATTACCGAACCGAATCATGCTTTAGCTTGTAAAGCATAATTACTCCAGAGAACTAATAAATGCAAATATATTCATATATAAAATAGATAACAGACAGACAGATCGCAGACAGCCATCGTGGGCGAGCGTCAACCAGTAGCGATACGAAACAGCGTCGTAAGCAACATCGATTTACATTTTTATTGCATCTACCGACCTCTAATAAGCATACGGTAATGAATTGCTTTGAGTTTAGATGACGGTTAGTACGTGTAAAAATTAAAATGTGATTTTTAGTAATAACATTATTCAAATATTCATTGTATGCTATTTATTAACCGACTTCTTTTATTTTCGATATCACAATATTGTTTATTCGTCTCTTATCATCAACCATAGTAGAGTCAACGAAAAAATTGCAAAACGTTAACACTACGTACTATAGTTGATGATGAGATGCCATGGACCTATTTAAGAAGATGTAGGGGTTTGTACAACCCCCTTCTAAGCAAAAACAATGTTTTATCGACAAGATTCATTGTCTATTTATTCCAGACCCCCCTTTGCTAGGAGGAAAATATTCTAAAACTAGACTACAGTCTAGTCTTGTCTTAGAAACTTTTTCTTCTACGGAACTAAAATGTCTAGACGTATTTATTCCGTCGACCGCTACTTTTTGACTTAGGCGACGCAAGGCCGATAATGACTGCACTATTCCTGCACCTAATTCTGCTGTATAAAGTGATTTGTACTACTATGTTCCGGTTTGAAGGGCAAAGACGAGTCACATACATAGTATTACAACTTAGTTATCAGGTAGAGCCCTAATCCCCACGCTCAGAATGACAGCAAGACAAAAGTAATTGAAGCAAAATTATTTTTTATGGAATTAATGTGTTATGGATTTTCTTTGATTTTTTCCTTTCCATAAATGATACATTGCCCGATTGTAAGTTATCGACATTTAAAGAGAGAGTTCTACAAACTACAACAACAAAAGTACTTTAAGGAAAATATTTTGATTTCCATTTTTATTTAAGATAGAGTTAAGTAAAATATAGTAAACAAAATAGGTAAATAAAACAGCAATAAGGTAACCAAAACATTGCTAAAAATTGCTGCCTTTTTAAAATTGTAATATATACCAATCTATTTTTTGACTTAAATCTTGACTATGCAATTCAAAACAAACAGGATGAAAATTAATAATGACACTAATTACTATTACCAGAGGGTCATGAAACATGCCGTGTTAAATTGGGCCATGTTGAAAGAATTTCAGTGAGTTTCGCTATAATTTGCAGCTAAATTCTGTGGTCAGTTTTGTTAACGTTCAACGCTGACTTGCAGCGCTTTTAGCATTATTCGCTTAAAGCGATTATTTCCTAACATTCGTTACATACTTACCACAGACAATTCTAGAGTAATAAAGTATAATTATTTATCAATCGTCCTGACGTGAATCTTCAAAGCTACTAGTTTACCTGCGAAGTGTACTAAGTGATATAGTGTTGTTCTAGGGGCCGATGTTGACGGCCGCCCGTGTGTGGTCCATCGGCCCGATATAAATAAACAAAACGTCCGATACGAACCTCTTTAAAGGAAGCGTTGTTTCGTCGAAACAAAGATCAAATTCCATAAACCGATGACTGCACTTACGGTAGCCAACACTAAACGAGATTAGTTTAAATAAGTCAGTTGCCTTAAAAAAAGAGGGATAACAGCGAAAGTGTTAAGACTAGTTTTAACTTTCGGCAAACACGTGGTAGTGTGTTTTGATTCAATTAGCTGTCGGTTTCGGTCCGTTTTATGTGTGTATGCAAATTAGACGAAATTGCAAGAGGATGTGCCCCGCCAGACGCTGCGTGGGTGACCCGTGGCCATTGTGCCGTGAACTGGTGTCTGTGTCTTTTGAATGATATTATATCAAATTAGATTTAACGCACCGTCATTTATGTCATCATGCATTAATTTGGACGCGTTCTGAAGGGTAATTAATTAGTTGTTACATTTTAGGTTTATACATTATTAATGTGACACATGTTGACATTATGTTGTATTTCAGTAACAAATATATAGTTTATTAAAAGGATTTTCACCTGACTTGTATTATCTCCAATTTCTTGATAAATAGTACATTACGAAGCATACACGGCGTATAGTTTCAAATCTATCAATGCACTGACCGTCGGCCATTAATAAGTTAATGACAGTTGGGTTTGACAGGCCGTTATCGCGCCATCTATCGAAAACAGTTTAAATCGGGCGCGTTTCTCCACGTCAAAACTTTGTGATAGGCACGCTTACCGTTTTTGATTTAGTGCCCCTCGGGTCGAGAACTGCATTGATTTATCAATAATTCGAAGCATGCGAGCTTGGTATTTTTAAGCCACGATCTTACTTTCATGTCATACCATTTGAGATTAATCATTAATTATCGTGTTCGATGCGTATTGAGTATTATCTGATTTGGATGAGTAATTCTTTAATATCTCGTTGGGAATGCGAAACAATAAAGTACTGAGTTAGACTAACATTGATGTAGTGGGATTTAATAGGCACAGAGTGAGCTGTGCGCGTATTGTTTGTAAATATGACGTCCCGCGCTGCGGGGTGCTTCCATAATTGAAAATGACATTGAGTGTGACCATCGGCGCCCGAAGTTGGGTCGATGTCAAAATCATTGACAGTATTTTACGAAAATAATTTTAATATCTAACCCTTTTTTATCAGTTATATTATCATAAATCGTGATATTAATTTATATCCTTGATCGAATTTGTATGATTTATTCATACGGTGGGTTGATGTGAATATATTCGATATTACAATACAATGATGGTTGACAGATCGGTCCGGTTCGATTAGTCGATAGTCGACTATTCGGGCGGTTTTTTGTCGATTTGTTTTATTTAAATCGACATGACTTATTTGAGCGATCGGGAAGGGTTCGTATTGATTTTTGATGTTTGTTTTGATGGTCAACTTTTAGGGAGTTGACAAAAAATCACGTCAAGTGTGAATGATTTTAATTTTTTCTCGGATTTTGTAAGAGAATGTTAATGGAAGTGTATCCGTTCTTATTTTTATTTTCATTTTTATTTCGTTATCAGTTAATTTGCTTTACCACGTCTGTCTTTAAAACTCAAACGCATGTGTAATAGTCGACACTGCCTGCATGCCTATTAATCAGTAGGCTTTGTTCGCAATGATAATAATAACACACCAATAATACGGTACACTTATAGCCCCTACACTAGGACTCCTGAGTCGCGACTGCTATGGACACATACACCGATGTATACACACCCAGACCACCCAACACCCAGAGCCACAACAGAAACCTAAATTCATCATTCAGACCCTGAAACCCACTGTGTGTCAGATCGGTGTGATCTGATCGCTTTGCCATGCGAGTCGTCCTGTCATAGTGTATTTAAGGGCTTCATCAAGACAAATTCAGTTCCTAGCGTAACGCCGAACATAGATATAGGATCTTGGTCTGAAATATGATGGCCACTGATTGATTTTAGGGTTGTAAAGACCTATTAAGGAGTTTTCTTTTGGTACAAAGTAGTCTTCAAGGTACAGTTACGCAGTTTGACCCAACTGCGGTTTTGGCTCAGTTTCCTGGTACATCTTTACTGCACCACAAGCCTTGGTAATTAAACGCGGTTGCATTTAACGATAAACACGTCACGCGCCCATTGTCTATGTTTCTGTCACAGAGCGCAACAATGTACACAGATAATATACAAATTAATAACCAACGGTTTATGGTAGCGAGCTTTATTGCTAATTATCATTCTGTGGTTTTTTTGATGCCTAAGCAACCTTCATTTGGAAATTACGCATATGTTATAAGATTTAATTATGGCCTTTTAGTTATATTATCCTATGACATATTATTATTTTTTAATGTACCTACCACCTTATAGGACATAAGCTTACGTGGATCAGAACAATAGAAATAATATTTTCTTGTATACGAATTAATAGATAATTGAATCAAAGTACATATTCAGTAGCTATGCCCAATAAATATATATAATATGAAATACATATATCTGTTTTTTGTATATTTTACGTAGTTTTTGAATGATTAAAACTAAGTTTACCCTTTAAATAATCTCATACAAACGATTCCGCAGAACAAGCTTATTCATTGTTTAAACGTTTATTATACGTCGTCATGCCGTGAGCTCGGATTTGTACATACGAACGAAGCATAACTAACGCTTTCAAAAGGAAATGACATAAGTCGGCCATCTTTTATCTAGTACCTCAGAACCACATCCGTCGCGAACCATTGATCCAATATTTAGCGCTCAGAGATGTGTGCGCACACCTTATTAGTTGCGAAAATATTGGTGTCACTCTATGACTGGTGTCAATGGAGGGGTGAAATATTTGCTGCTAGTTTCTCCACTATTATTTTATTTAGGCATTTTTATACGTTTGAAAGTATGAAGTCCACCGAGATGGTAAATGATCCCTGCCGTCCATGGACATCTCAGCAACTTCATATAGAACAGGAAAAATATATAGGTCGCTACGCAAACTGCCGTATTGGGAATTATTTATTGTTACAAATTTTACTTTACCACTTCCTAGATTCATACCTTCACACCTACATCATTAAGCAATGTGAATAAATATTGCTCGTATGACGCCTAAGTGAACCATGAACTACATAACGCCTTTGTGTCATGATAATTTTGATTATAGTCGAGTAACGCAGAAGCTTTGCCGCCCGCCCTAAGATAGTTGTTTCAACCGTAAATCTACGATTAAAATGTCTTTAACGAAATATTGTGTTATATTTCTTTTCTTTTCGTCTTGATTTATCATTATTCATTTAAAACTTTAGCATCCTGATCCAAAAATATCCGGACATTTGCATTCGACTGCAAATTGTTTGGGCATTGCTTATCTTTTTATTTCATAAGCACGTAATGTATTCAAGATTGTTTGATTTCCTCATTAATGTACTTTCCTTTGAACGTACATCCACTGTTTGTTTTCCTTAAAAGTGTGATGGTTGAGATGTCACGATCATATTTTGCGAATTCGCGATGTCTCCCTTCATCATGACTCAACTCAAATACGCGAAATTACAAAGGCTTTTATATACAATGATCGTTGTTTGCAGGTTTACGGAACATCCGAGTGAAGTAAATAAAGAAACCTTACCGTGTACACGACAAATTTAACTTTTTACACAATTTTATGCAATGCGTCAGTGGATTTACTTCGAGATTATTGACATTCAGTTCCAATTTGAGTGAGCTTTACACGAAAAATCGATATATATTTACGTTGAAGTTTGTCGTTCCACTTAGCTGTGGGACGCGCATCGCAGTCATATGCAAACGACATGTTACATTTTAAAAGATTCTACGAACTATCACTCCGATGTCGGCGCGGGCGCGCCTACACTCGCGACGCAATAAAAGCGATCGATTATTACCTATTTGTGTGAAAAGGAATAAGGCCAGAGAGACATGTTTCGGGCACGAGCCGCGTCCGCCGGCGTCGCTCGTGAGAAGTGTCAATATTTGACCACCTCGCATTGCTACGCTTAGAAATTGTCTCAACGATTTCGATATTTTCCAATGACAAATATTGTGTTAATAAGTACGAGTCTATTCCCGCTCGGGTATTAATTGCTCATCCGATACGTTCGTCTTGTCTTGCGTCACGTGACAGGCTCCGTAAACATCGATTCATTATCTCAATCGTAATTTTAAAAGAACTCGTTTTTATTTGCGCTTTCTACGCATAAATAAATATGTATAAAGGTAAAATTGACGCCGCGGAATCTGGCACGCGTCAATCAAACGGAACGTACACGAAACCCAGCGATTTGTCACTCCGCCATTTTAAGTCATTTACAATACTGGCCGCCATTTTGGTGACAATAATTAACAGATAGGCATCTTTGCCTGTCCGCTTTCTAGTTTTTGTTTTCTAAAATAATTATCATCACAATAAGCGACACGATCTCTTTTTACTTACCGCTGTTGCGGTATTTTGAATAAAATTAAGGAGTTGAATAATTTCAATTCAGTACAATGATACGGTTAAAAATATTACTTAGTTCTGTTATTGGGAAATTTCCTAGAAGACATATTAACATTTATTACATTATGTTTGTTTTATAAAATGATTTGATATTAAAATCAATTAAGCTAGATAATATCTGAGTTGACTAGAATAGAATCAAGTCTGTTACGTGATTACGTGTAAGAGCAATGATCTTTCAAAACGAACGTATAATGTGTGTGCGAAAAGTTGGCGTTGGAAATATTTTAGTAAAACATTGAGAGCGTTAAACAGCTGTTGAGCTAAGCATGAGTTTAGCGCCGCGTCGCTGCATCTACTGCCATAAGTTAGGGTTGCCAACATCTTAAAAATGAATAGGTCATTCTTACTCTACTACCTACAATCCTAATGAATAAGAAATTCTTTTCTATTTGAATCACTATGATCAATCTAGAATGATTAGATTCCTAGGTTAGTTGTAACTAATATCACTCTAGACCTTAGAAAAACGCAACAAATTTGCGTCTTTATTTTGCCTAGAAAATTACTTCTTGAATTTCATGTTAATGCAGACATTAATTACATTAATGCGTAACCATAAAAAATCTCAATAATAAATTGCGCAATTTGCTTCAGTGTATACAGATTTTTCTCGGTCAAAAATCTGACGGCCCTACGTCATATGTGCGCGCGCGTCACGCCGTCAATGGGTCAGGTTATTTACCTCTTCTTATCACCTTTTGTTTTGCTCAAATACTTTACTCATTGTGAAAACTTGTAGCTTCCTGACATAAACTTTCAGCTAGCCATCAATACGCGGTCTTACCATTGCTGTGTTTACTCTGTTATATGCCCTATTGTCGAGGCACAAATTAAAAAAGGCTCGTTCCTAAAGAAACAAAAAGCGATTGAACAAAAAAGAAAAAACATCTATGAAATGTTTAAATAAGATATCACTGAAGATCGAACAGCGAAGGACAACAGTGAAATAGAAGAAGCTATTGGAAGGGATGGCTAACAATAAAAGCATCGGAGGTCGATCGGCGATACAGGTCCTTGTGTCCACATTAGCATCTCGAGGCAAGAGTGTGTGCAAACAGCGAGGGTCATCTGATGAAATGTTCGAAGGCTTTTAGTTCCCGAGAATTATTAAATGAAGCCCCAGGATCGTAATGTAAACACGGTGTGTTTGTCGAGCCAAGAACCTGTTGCTTTTGTCGACGTTTTGATGCGTGCTTCGGCTTATTGGCGGTTATTTTATGTCCGCTAATGTTAATGTTACTGCAGCAGTTAATTCTGCAACATTGTGACATACTCGAGAACTATTCGTTTCAAAGATATTGCTTTCCATACGTCTTTGTTCAGTTTATATCGATTCTCAATAGCACCTTTGTGTCGGATCAGTAAAACTGCATCTCGACGCATAATCGTTTATAGATCTGATATAAATCACGAGTTCGATCCATAGTTTTACATTGTAAATTTATGGATGTGAGTTGATAAATGCCTGAGAGCATTACAATAAGGGTTAAGCACCTCGCGAGTATAAGTATAATACAATTCTCTCGCAAGTTACGTAAATACTGCAGATTTCCCTTCGTCGTCCACAATAAGTTGCACAAAGAGTGTCGCAATCTCGTGAAACAGCAGATATGTTGTGTGGATATCTAGGCAAATACGTAGGCCGGTCTAGGTAAACAAGCAGGTAGCGTCCCGGGTGCTAACTCCGCTAATGTGTGGACAAAGCTCCTCGTGACGGATCCCGCTAATAAATGTTCCAGGGAGTGCGGATGCGCGAACGTATACATCACGTTGCCTGCGGGAACCTACTTGAAATAACCATTCTCCTTTTTACATTTGCCATATATGTTATTTGTTGGAAATCTTATGCTCTTATGTACATTTCAACGCAATATTTAATATTGAAAGGTCAATTTTATCGCTGTGCAAAATTTATTACCAACAGAAATAGTATCTACTTTTGGTACTTTTTTTAGTCACATTGTGTTAAAGATAAGTTAAGGGTTGACGTATGTTAAAGCTTGAAATAGCTAGATTAAAAACTAAGGCAGAGATATGTCATAATAGTCGCTGCCTGCTTTCTTAAAATAGAAAGACAAACAATTTATTCCCGGGAAAACAAAAAAATAATTATCACATCTAATGAAATGTAAACATTTAAAAATAACTGCTTTGGTAATAATTTTATCTCTGTCTATTAAAAATATAACGATGTGTTGATTACATATTGAACAAAGAACTCAACATTTTCATATCACTAATGCCGATAGAATCTCCATGGCATTAGCAGTATAGTGTTCAATATTTTATTACCTCTGTTATTTGCTTTGCATACAAAACATGTTGAGCGCACACGACATCTTTCATTACAAGTTTCTATTTGATTTCGCCTCATAAAAGATGCTCGCGTAGACACGATTATGATTTCTATCACAAATATAACATTGTATAAAGGAGCGGCGTTTTCACATTGCTAAATGTTACGACTGTCACCAATATGACAATGATGGTAGAATTCAATATTGAACGTCGTAAAAATCAATTCCAATTGAGATAGTCGAAGGTGTGCCGGTAATCTCCACATAAAGCGATGCATACATTACGTTAGTAACGGTAGTACCTTTCATTGACGAGTTATAAATCGTTGATGGCACTCCAAAGTAGGTTTTATTTCTTCTCGGTTAAGTTTATTATCTGTGGTCGTGAGGTAATCGAAAAAGCGTTAATCAATGGTGTGTCCTCCTCGTTACATCGAGGTGAGTATTGGTTCGGGAATCTTCTGAGAATATCGTCGGGTTCGCTTCTTGTTTATCCAAAACATAAGCGTTCGCTCTTTAATGGTTCCGATAGATAAAATTTCACTTTTGCTTTCAGAGAGACAACATTTCGGAATATTAGATGCAGTGACGTTTTAGCTGCTTCACAAATTGCTACGTTTTTGTCTGTATGTTTTTCTCGATGCTCGTGTGCATGTTACTTTGATTCTCACGTTTTGACCGAATTTGTGTAATGTGTGCTCCATTAAAATACTTAGATTTAAATGATATTAAATTCATTACAGAAAAAATAACGTAAACAGATTTTTTATTTCAGATATTTATTTAAAGTTATTTTTTTAGTCTTTTTATAAATTTCAGATACAAAATACACTTTGATAAAAATGTTTATAATGACAAATAATAATAATTCTTAAACATAATCAATATAACAAAGTCAACAAACAAACGCAAAAATGATAATTAATAATTAATCTAATACATAATTTACATTTGGTACATTAGTATGCAAGTGTCATGCATGCATAGGGATAAATATTACATAGAGCGATGTGTTAAGTTAGTGAAATTCCGGTCACATTTATTGACTCATTCAATATCGTACGCGGCTGAACCTTTTTATCGGACACTAAACAACTTACAGTTAATGTTTTATTATAAAATCACGCGAGAGATTTCCACAAAGCCAAAGTATCTTCGATTCTGTTTGCAGCCGCATTAGCATGGGTTGTGCTAACATTATCCTACTTATCGGTAACCAACTGTTGGTTTTTACAGTTCACTCGATAATATTATAATCATATTTTAGTGGTTTGCTTTGTCATAAAATTTAGTACTTAATATATATAACTCTTCCGTTACTGAGTAACTGTCATCGCACAGCCGAAATTACTGAGTGTAGAAAGTTGAAATTTAGTATGAATATTCCTTAGGGAGTGTAGAGGAGTACTAAGAGAGGATTTTTGA
>DWLI01004701.1:0-10650 GCA_018249915.1 Cecropterus dorantes dorantes
TTTCATCAAAATCGGTCAAGCCGTTTCGGAGGAGTATGGCAAAGAAAACTGTGACACGAGAATTTTATATATTAGATAAAGCAGTAGGGTTAGTTTGGTTGAACCGGGTAATCTCAGGAACTACTTGTTCGTATTTAAAAAATATTTTAGTGTTGAGAAATAAAATTATCGGGGAAGGATGTAGGTTATATAACATCACGCTATCTTTTTTTGTTGTTTTTTTTTGTTTTTATGTAGTAGCGGGAGAAACCGTGCAACACCGCTAGTTTCTTTATAACGGGGAAGTGGCAAACGAACATGCTGTTGTTTCCATGCTGATGGAAAGTGGCTCCGAGGCCCTTGGGCATCTGTAATTAACACCAAGTTAGACCTGTCTTACCCAAGATTAGCCACAGATGCGTCACTACTCTTAAGAACTAAGTTGGAACGCCTCGGGTAAGTACAGCTTCGTTGCCACAACTCTGAGATGACACAGTAGCGTTAAAAACTGTTATTAGGCGGAAATTGGTTTGGTGGTGGTGACTAGTCTATGCAATGGTGGAAGTCCTCGTGATTACGTGAAACTGCATCGACGCAATGAAAGTGTCTTGTACACATGTGGTTGTGGCAAGCACGTGAACACAAAGATTTATATGTAACTAGCAGTACCCCGCGGTTTCACCTGCGCTTAAAAAAGTCTAATGCTCATTTCAAGTTTCATGAGAATCTTTAATAAAATCTTCCATGTACAAACAGCGATCACTTACTTGTTATATGTATAGATGATTCAAAGAAAGTACAAATTACTGATTACGTCTATTTAGCTGTTAATTGCGTTTTGTTATTACATGTCAGATGCGATTTTGTACGACGTTTTATTTTAAGTTTAGTTGTCATTTGCATTACGTTATAAATTGACAGATGCGGTTTTCGGGGATAAAAAGGGAACGGGATAAAAAGTATCCTATGTCCTATTCCTGGTTCTAAGCTACCTCTCCACGAATTTTCAGCCAAATCGGTTCGGCCGTTCTCGAGTAATAGTGTAACTAATAAGACTTTCTTTTATATATATAGATTACAAAAATGTATCAAGTCATCCGTGGTTCAAGACGTTGGTCATTAGATATATTTATATAATACCTAGCAACAAAAAGATTTAAGTATGTAAATAAACTTAATTTAATTACAAAACAAACATGCATTAAAACTAGATGTAAGTAATATAATTGAACTTGAAATCGGCCTTACACATTTCACCCGATGTAACAGATATGTAGGTCAAGAGCTTTATAAAAGCTTTTAGCGTTATGACTATTCAAAATGTAAATTAGTTTTATAAAAAGTTGACCATTTTGCCGAGGTATGTTTTTATGTGAAATTATTTGAGTTGTGTCGTAAGAATGTACATTGTGTGTTATGTCTTTTATATTAATTATCCTTGTTTCTCTTTTTCTATTTACCCGATTCTGTTTTCATACGTCAAGCGTGTAAATTTTTACCGTCTATTTGTAAAATGTCGTTCTCAATGTTAAATCAGTTTTTCATTTAATTAAAGAATGGACGGCCTTACGTAACCACTTAAATCTTTCTTGTTTAAAATTTCAAATATTTTAATGTCTTAACCCGTTGACAAATAAACTGTTTTTGTTGATAATTCATTCATTTAGTAAATTTAGCAGTAAAGAACCATCAGTGTAGAAACTGCTGGTACTAGGGGCGCATGAATAGAGAGGCAATCGAGTGGCCGCGGCCGAGCCAATTACCGCTCGCGTCAACAGTGATTTACGATATAATGGCTGGCCGCTCGACGCCTACATTGTATAAATGCCTCGCGACGGATGAAATCTGTTCAGCGCTGAACAAGCTTTGAACGTTACGGTCAGTGCTGATAAAATTTTTGGTAATGCGTTTATTGAGCCAGGTGTCTTTTTTTTTTGTTACTAGGTTGACAGTCGTTTGATTAAACTCTATTACTTTTAAAAATTTAATGTCGGTCAACAACAAAATGTATTACTTCACAGCCATTATAAATATATTTTTGTGCATACAGGTCACATTCTATTCAATCAAAAAATGAAATCAAAACAATTTTCATGTGTACTTCGTTTCTCTACATGGTATTTAGAATACCCAAAATCATTGTTTTTTGTTTTGAAACTAATTTCTAGTCCTTGAAACATGAATATTGACACTAATTTATGTATTTAATTTCTAAAATGTATATTTAAATGCTACTGTAGGTCTCTTATATCCATGTCAGTGTCCACTTATCATCCGATATCACGTATAATGCTCGTTTGTTCCTTCATTTTCTAATAAAAAATGAATGATGTCTAGACTAGAGCCGTAGCTATGTACATTCAAGGTTAATTTCCCATATGATCAATCAGTGCCTATCGTACAAGAAGCTAAAGTGAAAACCGGCTTAATTGCCCGTCGGTTCATGCTTCCCTAGTCTTATCGGTTCACTGATTACTGAATTTCAATGATACTATTTCTCATTATGAGAAACCGTTCAATTTCTCATTAGTTTTATGAGAATAGGTATCTGTTTAAAACTTATTTAGATCGATGGTTCATTCTTGTCAGTTAAACTCGCGTGCAAGAGATTGAAAATATAGTACCCAATGAGGCAACTTCTATACAAGTAAACAATACTTCTTTTTATATACTTAATTAAAATACTATATAGGATGAAGAATTACTTTGAACGCGCTTTTCACTGAATGTACCAATCGTGTTTAAAAAACCTTCTTAAATTTGTTTTATCATGTTCTAAGGAAGTATTTCGGCTAAAATTTAATAAGAACCTGTAATCTCAAAGCATTTATTCATTTTTCAAATGAGTCATATACGCAGGAATACATTTATAATTATTTTTTGGATTTTTAATCACGGAGGGAGAGAGACACGGGAATATGTTGTGAGCACTATTTATAGGTGTCAATGAACTTGATTAGTTTAATTATTGTTAAAATATCCTCAATGTAGCCTCAAGCCTTCTGGTATTATTCTGTAAAGTGACCAATTTATTGTATGAGCTGTAAATTTGCATTGATATTTAATAAAAAAATCTATTCAATTTAGTAGTCCACCGAATTACAGAAAACTTTTTATTAATGTTTCAAATAAAGGATAAACCTGAACGCAATGTAATAATACTGTTTGAGAGACAGTGATTAGTGCGTAATCAATATTTGTACTAATTAATTGTAATACCCAATCAGTGCACTGTCTCATACATATGCGATATATATATTACCGAGTTAATTGTATTGTATATATTACCGATGAATTTAGTAGAATGGGTGGAACAAATGGTGCAAGATTAGATTTTCGTCAAAAAATAAATAAAGGTATACCAACAATTGATTGATTTACTGGAGTATGTCAGGTATTCAAAACTAGGTGTGCTACGTGGTTTCACCTGCTACTAAATAAATAAAAAAAAACAAACAAACTTAGCTTAATGTTATAGTATATAGCCTTCCTCAATAAATGGATTATTTAATTCGATCCAGTAGTTCCTGAGATTAGCCCGTTCAACCAATTAACTCTACTGCTTTATAATATTACTATAGAAGTATAGATTAGTATGGATATCGGTAATGGAAAACGTCACAAAGAATATATAAAATTGTTTTTTTTTACAGAAAAAAAAGCAATTTTATATATAAATACAGTAAAAGTTAGGAAAAAAGTTGATTAGACAAATACGATAAAACGTACAGGTTTCATATACGTAAAAACTAGCCCAGTGAAACTTTAAACTTAAATTATATTCTAAATTAAATAAATTATTTTTCTAAACACAAAACATTTATTTAATTTAGACTTAGTTAGTAATACCTATACAGGACTTGGTACCTATTTAGATATCAATTCATTTGTAGGGTAAGTAAACAGTAAAGAACTTGGCTTTAATTTATGTTTTTTATGGGATATAACAATACCGTGCAAGTGATTTTCGGTAAATATTAAGGAGAGCCCAAAAAACTGTATTTTATGAAATTCTTCGAACAAAATATACAGATTTTAGTATCTACTGAAAATAACTAAATATCACTTGCGAGGTATTGTAACTGTATATTTTGTATGAAATTCAGACAAAAAAAATACAGTTTCTTATGACTAATGAAAAGTTACCAAAAATCACTTGCGCGGTATTGTTATATAAGCGACGATATGCGCACATATGGTTGCATTAAAATCATTCTGGTTAGGTTTGATAAACGTGTTTTTCACCGCCAATTGTCCTTTGCTGACGGGTGAGCTATTGAAGGCCAGTATAAAGACATTTTCAGTGAATCTGACTACAAAAGGACTGCACAAAACATCTAGGGTTGCTAGATTTTAAAATTATTATTATTAAGACAGTAATTTTGAAATATGATTTTAATTTTTATTTAACCAATTAGTTATTATTGACGTTTTATGGTCTTTGTTTTTTTATAAATGTATATTTTGAGATATCTAAGTTTTGAAAGAAAGGGTATAGGAGTAAATAAATATTATTAAAAAAACATAACCCATTTTAATTGTGTAAAAACATTTACTTAGTAAAATACAACGCAAAAATGACTCTATTTCATTGAGTCGTAAATTTAAGTTCGTTTATGTAAAGTTGTCTTTCGTAAATGGCGTAATACTGAAAAAGACAAAGCGCGTTAAAATGTAAAGCATTGGAGAATGTCTGCAGCCCTAAAATGTCGGTCCATTTGTCGGTGAGCGGGAGCGTCGCCTTTATTCCCCGCCCGCGTCCTACCGCCACACAAATGGAATCTCTATCTACTTCGGGTACTCCGCTTTTTAGATCGTTCACGGTCGAATACTCGAATACAAAGTCAGGTTCAGCAGAAATAAAGCAAAACAGCTCTAGCACCGTCGGTTTTCAGTCCCTCTCGCAACGTTAACTCGTCAAATAAATCTCGCCGAATCGTTTTTACACGCCGGACGAACGTTATTCGATTTTAAACATGACTTGCAGAACTATGAAAGAGATAGTGTAATCTTTTAGCGGCGCACCTCCACGCAGTGGGAAGTTTCGCTCGCGGCGCTAGTTCACAGCACAGCGAGCATTCAATAACAGTATATTTTTATCTTTTACAGGTAAGAGCGAACCGGCCGAGCGGGTGAGAGTTTTGTTCTGTTTGCGGTCCGCTAGCGACATGTGTGAACTTTATTATGGTCGGTTTTATTGTTTGGGCGGACGAGCCTGCATTTTGTCGCTCGCCCTCGCTTTAATGACTGCGATATCGCTAATGTCTGGGATTAGACGCTCACGCTTCTCGAGAGCTCGTCCGTGAGCTCGCAGATATCGATATATACACGTTTTTCGTGTCGATGCGAGCACTCGCGGGCAACGGCATACATATTTACACAAATATATTTATGCTATCACTGAACAAATTTACACGCAACGGCTCCGCATAAAATTTATCATAAATTACGATCCGTGAGGTAAAAAACGTGCGTCGCTTTGTTTGCGCAGTCGCCGATGCGTGTGAACTTCACGGTATTGTTGCGGTCTCGCTAAACGACTCGCATCAGCATCTATTGAGCCGAGCCGGAGCGTATTAGAGATCGCATTAAGGTTAACTCAACGCATTACCACTCATAACAATGCAGTCTGAGTGAGGCGAATCGCTATTTATTGCCGCTATTTTTAACCGGCATTAAATTACGACGAGCGACGCGGGCCGCGCATCTTATCACGAGACTTTATTGACCTATTCATCGCGTCTAATAGCGGGCACAAATTGTTTTTAAGGGCAATAAGAGATAGGGATGTGTCGTCGGAGTCGGAGGGTGATCATAATAATCTGGAGGGAATCCGAGTACGCCGTTCGGAGGGAACGTGAGACGATAAACGTAAAGTACATCGTTGATGGCTGATTGATTCATTTCAGTAGATAAAGTCACGTTGTAAGGCGACCGAGTTTACTGCTCGGGATTTTATTGTCTCCGCGTAGATGTAAAGGTTGGATCCGGCGTCGCGCCGACATATTGTGCTCGGCTAATGGCTTTTGCAATATTTATGGCTCCGATTACAATGATTCGGCGAAAGATGAATCTTTTATTTGTCTGTATCTACGGTAACAATTTTATTTTCACTATTATATTTATAATTTTGTTATTGTGTTTTAACTTTATGATTCAAATAAACTTGTTCTGCCATCATGTAATAAACAAGGTGGTATAGTATAGTTTGACCAGGTAGGAAGTTCCAGTGAAAGGATGTGGTTGCCGGCTTTTATATGACCAACTTATTTTTCGGAAGTAATAAATCATCTTTGATTGAAGTTGCTGACAGATGTTCATGGGCGGAAGCGATCATTTACCATCAGTTGGACTACATGCTCGATTACTACATTAAACTATATTGAAGATTTGATCATAACTCTTTATATAATGTAATATTATAAAATTATTACACATTTTATTGCTTATTGCTTGCATATACGATATGTTTTTAAGAATGGAAAAAACTACTATTTCTTTGCAATAGCAAAATGCTATAGCTTATAGGTAATCAATGTATACACCTATACGTATAAAGACTTGTCTTCTAAACAGTGTACAAGAAACTTGTAGTAAGTTAAACGCAAGAGAGTTGCTGGTTCCGCTAGTCGGTCGGCTCCAGGAAATTGCAAGTGGATTGCGGGGAATGGAGATAGCGCTCAGTGATTGCGTGGAACCAATCTTTTTATGCAATCCTAGTTGCGAGTACCACTTTGTGTTAAGTGGATCGCCGCCAGAACACCTGTCAGCAAAACTGAGTAGGAGAATGTCACCTGTGTCCTTAGTACGGGTTTATCTGAATACTACAAGAGTGATATGTGTGACTTTAGTACAGGTTTATTGCGTTTAATCGATGACCGTTTACGTTTACGAATAACAATGGAATGTATGGCTGTACACGAAAATGTTAATGGGAAGTTACATTGTAATGTAAGGCCAAAAACGTAAATGGGTCACCATTCGAAAGTTATATTTCCTCCAGGTTTCGAAAGTTATATTTCCTTTTGATAAATGCAAGTGAAAACCCGGGGTCCTAGTCGTTATAATAATCAATACAACTACATGAAATTAAATTAAACATTTATCGACATATGCTAGATAAACAAAATAAACAAGTTAATAATAAAACGGGCAATAAAGAAAAAGATAGCGCAGTAATCTTCCCTTCAAACTGTAATGGGGATTTGATACAGGAATGAAAATGTTAACGGTATTACGTCAGAACAATAATTTCCCTCATTCAAAGCAATAGCGGCGATGGGGACGATAAGATATCGAATGAAAACATAGTTACAAAACGTAATTAGTATAATCCGCGAGATAAAATCCATCTGATCTATTAGTTGCAGTTATCACTGGAAATAATCTACCAGGGCCGGCCGGCTTCCTTAACGTAATTATTTCAATTTATATTTTATTACCTTCACCACTCGGCTTTGGTCTGTTTTTAGGTTATTTCGGAAACCTTGTGATACTTTCTCCAGGTTTTCTGTTACTTAGCGTTAGCCTCGTTTTACGAATTCAGTCGTTTTCGAAAACTAGCGCTTATTAATCGACAGTCAAAGTTTCTACACGTTATTTTTTAATTTAAACATAAGTATTTTGCCCATAATCGTAAAATCAGGCATTATTAAGTGTTAACTTTGTCAAATCCCACACATTTCATCTTCATTTTCATCTGGTATTAATTACGCTATCGTTATGTGTTATGGAATCGTCGTATTTGCGACATATCTTTTGTACTAATTTCCTTACCAAAGATTTTTCAAAAAAATACTAGCAATAAAGTTCTTTGCCAACTTTATGATTATATCTTATCTATGAGTTATTCTATTTGTTATAGACAATAAATTTGAAACTGTACGTATAACCAATTGTAATTTGATTAGATAGATTTGGCTGTTATCACAGTATTTTAGTAACTGGATGCTTCGTCATTTATTGCTTCGTTCTTTAATGGCTTATAGGTTCTGGCAGAGATAGGCCTAATAATTGTTTATTTTTTATCTATAATTTACAATTTTTATTGCATCAAGTACTTACATGTATAAGTTTGACAAGCAGCGTACCACGACTTCACTCGCCTTGGTAAAAAAATGTAATATAAATTGTAATACTTTTTGGTAGAATAAATTGATTTGATTAAAATAGGTATAAAGTATATGTTATTCCAAAGTTTATATTTTTCATCGTTCATCAAATTAAATTCAGTGCTTTGTTTTTTGATGCAATTTCATACAGACCGTCAAAAATTCACGAAAAACATTGAAATATCAATTATAACTTATTTTCCGTCCCTCAAACTTTTTTAGCATTCGTATGCGATGTACAGACAAACATAACTTACATTTTCTATGTGTATGTAATAAAAAGAAAATTTCTACACTGCAGTATTTAAAATCGCGCTATGAAAAGTACATTTTAACATAAAGTATCTTTGTTTTATCTCCCTTTCAAGTTCACCTCACAATGTTGGAACTAGTCTGAAGATAGGAGAGATATATCGTATAATACTGTGTACTGGCAAAGTGAGAACCGCAAATGTTTTATGAACCATGAACCATCCTACAATGTTCACAAAGCAAAGCGTTTATAATACCGGTTTTAAATTTTTAATACCGCAATTTGTAGAACCGTGCGCGTCTGCGCTCCTAGTACTGCACTGCTTTGTGTTGCAGTTGCAAAGCTTTGTTATTCTGTTATGTAATTCACTTTGATGCAATTCCGTATAGGATTGCGGAAGTAATTCAGTTTTGAATGTTTTATGACTACAAGATCATAATAACCTCTCAATCGGTTTTATAAATCGCTCTTTGTTACGACTTCGTGTTCTCGAATGTTTTCATATTAATATCGTTTAAGTATAGCAAATGATGACAGAACTGTTCTCTTTTGTTATTACTCCAATCTTCATAAACAACAATTTTGGTAATTTTGTCCGTTTTTAAACTATTCGTACAAAACTATTCTCTAATCTGTGTTCCTATTGCTCGTGTACTGCAGTTGCAACAGATGCTTTGTTGTCGAGTTACGTAACTCCTTTTGTTACGATGGGAATAGTTAATTTTGTTTTACTATTCAATTTGGCGTTTGGTCTCGCTAAAAATACATCTGTTGAAGTCATAGTTTGATTATGTTAGTCATATGTATGTTACAAGAAAATACACGAATTGTATTCGTAAAATGTTATTCAAATCGTCAAAGTGTTCAGAGCTACGTTTGAAAAAGAAATGTTAATTTGAATACACAGGAGCATTGCTCCCGAATTTTGGATTTGAATATACTTATTCGTATGAGTAAATCCGTAATGCTTGTTTCTTCTGTTTAATAACGAATAGGGGCGAATATTTTTTCAATACGATTTTTGAATATATACGAATCGAAATCTGAGGGTTGATCCGGGAAAATTTTAAGATTTTTGGAAATTCAAAATTTTAATTTATATTGTTTACTGTGCTGAAAAAATCAGAGAAAAATAAACCATAAAAATTGGTCGATGTAAAGAACGACGTATATTTTCTGTAATCTGACATCGGATTGCTAAATGTCTTATCTTTAGATATCGATTATAAAAATCGATGTTGTAGTCAATTCTTCGATTAATCGGTCTCAAATCACCATCCCTATTTACGACACACCATAAGGGAGCTGAATATAATGTTTTAATTATTTAATGAGTTAGGTGCGGCCGAGGCCGACACATGGCCGACGCCCGCGGTTTCCAAATGTGGCTCTAATTACGGCCACTTCCAACTAATCACCTACTCGTGGCAACTAATAGCGGGCTCTATTTTTTGCTAACAAAACATGCTATCGTTTCAAATGATATAAATTATTATTATAGTTTCAAATACATTATTTATCACAAAAAATGGAAGCAATGTAAACTGTATATTTTAAATGCCTCAAACTATGTGAGCTATTTATATATTAAAAAAACTTATAGCAAAATCTTTTCTCAGTCTACCATTGTATTGATTCTGTTATAGGTAGGTCTTATGGACAAACATCCAAACATACTTTTTTATAATTAAAAGAGAGATTATCTTAAAGATCACGTCAATTAATCGAAAAATCATGTTAGTACGTATTTACGATTCAAATATTTCTATAATATCTGTACCATCGTTATCTGATAAAGACACCACAAAAATAACTAAGTATTGTTAAACGGTGATCAATAACACCTGTCAGATATAAGTAGGTAATGCCTACTAATATCGAAATATCGAGGATTACACTGTCTAAAAGCATAACATTTGTTATCTGCGAAGTGAGTTATTGCTCGGTTATTTTTAACGAAATGTGTTTTCTCAAGCGAATGAAACTGACCGCGTGGGCGATGAGTTTAATAACGTTCCATATTACGCTTTTGTTGTTGTTACCCGACTGCGTCAGGAGGGTAATGTTTTTCGAGCGTATGTATGTATGTTCGTTTATATGTATGGCCATTTCTTTGGCACGCGCTGCTGCCGAAACAACCGGACGGATTCTGACGTATGACATATCATTAGAATCGTCTCAGTTTGTAGAATGACGTAGGCTTTATAATTTTTCTAAAGAAGAGATAAATAGATATCGTCGCTTAAGTTCTAACACCGCGGATCTCAAAATTACCAAATGTTCAGGAGAGCCAAAAAACTGTTTCAT
>DWLI01004702.1:0-10644 GCA_018249915.1 Cecropterus dorantes dorantes
CCTGCCCGTATCATTAACTACTGTAACCAACTCCATATAGAACATGAATTATTCTTGAGGTCAATTACGAATGCGTTGCCACCAAAAAATATTCCGCCTCGTATTTAAGAGAGACTCTTTACACACTCTTCCACCGTAACGGAGGAACTTCTTCACGTTAGAAATAAATAATACAGCAATGCTTTTCGGGTCGATCAATACCTTACCATTTGATGACAATAGATACTAAACTTTTTTTTTTAAATATGAACGCATTTCATGTACATATATATATATATCTACTTTACTATACTTATACTGAATAAGATCTACTCATATCAAAACTCAATTCTTAATGGGTATTATCTTAATCGCTGAAAAAAACCACCCACCAGCAGCAGGGGCACCGTAGTGTCCGCCAGCGCCGTACGCGGGTCCGGCAAGATAGGCGCCGGCCGCGGGCGCCCACGCACCGTGCGCGGTGGAGGCCTGCGCGTGCGCAGCGTAGTGAGCCGCCTTAGCGTGCGCTACCTCGGGCGTGTCCAACACATATTTGCCGTCAGGGCTCAGCTGGATGTGCGCTGGGGGACCCGCGTAGAAGGAGGCCTGCGCGAAGCAGAGGGAAGCAGCGAGGACAATCTGTGGACAATGAAGAATTTTTGTTAGATCGATCGCTAATTTATAGTCATCTTCATGTAAAGAATTTTGAATTACTTTTTACTATTAATCGATTGCGTTAAATATGGAAATGGAAAAATTTGAAGACATTGCTTTTCTTTCATTAAGAATCATTCACTAAGATAACTTCAGTATATTTTTTTGTCTTTATTATGAAAAATATTAACAAAGTAAATACGAATACGTTGAAAAAATCATACTGATTTATCTATGATTATTTATCTATCAATAACAATTAACTTATATTTGTATATCTCAAACTTTAAGTGTTAATAGTATAAATCAAAATGCAATATTTTTTTAGGTTACGATACAAACCGTTAATAAAAACAGATCAGTTTATAAACATATAAAAAATAACAATGCAATATCATTTAGGTAACAACGAAGACTGACACGCTTAATAGGTCAATGACAGTATCTAATGCGGAAATCTAATAAATTCGTTCCAGTATTCGCATGTCATCATGTTATTAATAAAGTACTTGAAACTCAACGCCTTCTCGATACTAAATATATTGTTAAACTATTGTTGAAACGAAAACGTAGGAAAACTCTATAAATTGTTACATTAAAAGTGAACACAGAACTAGATAAATAAATATAAATATAACGCTTTCTACACTAAAATTTTCTCCTGTGTCGTGTATACCATAGACATACAAAGACGAATACAAAAACACCCAGATACAGAACAGAGTCTAAACTCATCATTAATCTCAATTTAAATAAAACTAAGGTATAGCTTTTAAGTTGGCAGAAGCACTTAACCATAAATTGCAGAACAAAAACCGTTGAGTAAAATTACGTGAATGACTAGGCGTTGTCATATGGACTCAAATCTAATTACACAGTTCAGTGGTGTTCAGAAATCCCGAAGAAAAGAAGTCAACTCGATACGCCACAGTAGCACGATTAGTTACAGTAATATGATGTGATTTAACAAGGACGGTAGGCTTAGATTTTGCAACTTAAGTCAACCTAGATTAAGAACTGTATTTATATCTTAAATGGCTTTTAGTACACATACGAGACTTTTTTATAAGTAATTTAAGTTTATATCTTTTCTAAGAATCGTTTATAAATGACGGACATCAATGAGTCGTATAACTGGTGTATGTTAACTGGTATATGTTATGATTCCAAAAATTGGGCACTTTGAAAGCATAGTATCTTAATCGTTTGTATTTTGGAAGATCTGTGCTTAGCTGAGCGACTATAATTATAATGTCAACAATGTTAATATTACGTAGAGAAGAGACGTCAATAGAGAAATTCTTCAATCGAAGAACTTCGAAGACATCAAAACATATATACTCTTCCCTTCGCACCAATAAAATATGGTGAGAAAAAATTTCTGACTCAAGCCGATCTTTTTTCGCCGGCCGCACCTATAGTATTAGGTTAGATTCAAAACGCAATTATTTGCTCAAACTAATTGTCTCTTGTTAAATCTTTAGCTCAGCAATCTAAAAACAAGCCATCTGATACCACTATTCACACAATTATTGCACTTTGTTGTACACGGGGCTTGTTTCGTAGTCATTTTTAAAGCATTTCTCCATAATAGAAGACTATAAAGTTCGTGTGAATATAACCACGAAAATAAGAGCAGTGATGCAATTTAAAATAAGGAAATGTTGTTAAAATATTAACATTTCCTAACATATTCTCGTTTTGTACTGATGTACAGATATGCCTATTGTTTTACAATTGTGAAATTCAATTAACACAGCGCATTGATGTTTATACTTCGCTATGTAGGGTAATGTAGACCAGTGTTTTTCAACCAATGATTCGCAATCCATAATTTTGCAACGCTAAGGGAGTCAGGGAGTCGGGAAATTTCAAATAAAATTATATCGAATTCAAAAAGGTACTTTTACTGAAAAGGTTCATTGATGTATGTGCTTACGTATTTATATAATCCACTTTATTATAAAAATGTTGTACAGCTTAATATTTGTAACATGTTAGAAACAGCAGAAAGTAGAAGGTTGCGAAATATGTATACGTAGGTTCCATGAAAAAAGTTGTAAAGCACTGTTATAAGCGAGCTAATTAGAGGTTTATAAACAGTTGCAGGAACATAAATCTTACTTAAAACTGTTATTTATAACGGAGATTGTGTCACGGAAATTGGGTCTATTCAAACGAAACGGGCAGAGTTCTAGTAATGTCGTGATAAATCACAGGCATTGTCGAGTTACTTATTCTGACGGAATGAGGAGGAATAGCCGCTAAGAAGACAATAATGAAATGAAATCAGACGAATAGGACGGTTTACATTATACTACATTTATACCCAATTTATTTTGTATCTTCGAATTCTTGTAAATGTTACTGCAATAAGTTCAACACTAAACTAGGACCTATGTGAGGATAAAATATTTCAGCGTGATCGGGAAATAAAGATTGAATATTAATTTTGAACATAAACTACACTACCATTTTCCATTACAACACTACCATACGTTTTCTGAAGTATACACAATCGCATATAAGACTTTATTTAGTTAAAGAATATAAACACAAATAATTACTGCATTTAAAAGGAAAGGCGTATTATTGTTTAAATATGAACTTAACTCTTTTTATTTCATTATAACCAAAAATCTCATTTTAGTTTTCTGTTTTCTACAAAGGAACAACACGATAAATTGTTGTCCCACGAAGGCCATTTTATTGAACTTTCTTTAATGAAATCTATAAGATTTTGTTTCAGGAAGCAGTATAAGCGAAACATTCTGTTAATATTCTATTAGTAAGTGCCTTATATAACGGTGCAAGGCGCCGAACATTGGCTTAGAAGGCGTGGCATAGCTGCACGCACTAGTAAGCCGATGACAGATAAAGCAAGCGCAATAAGAAAACTACAAGTAGCCGATTAATCTAGATAAACGCAATAATTTATATGTTTAAAGCTATCTCAACGAAAGTGGATAGTCCAGGATCTATATAGAGTTGTTGTTTAGAGTTAATTACGAAAGCCGCAGTACTATGAGCATAGACAAGGATCTCTATAGAGCTGATGTTTAAGATGGTTTTACACACATACGCAAAGTGTCTAAAGAGATTCGTATCTATAAAGAGTTAAAAGTAATTCGAGAAAATAATAAATATTGCATGTCTGAAGACAATAATCTGATAACAGCTTATTTTGAAATAAATAAAAGAAAGACAAGTGCTAAATAGTTAAGTAGATCTACAAAAATGATTAAAATTTATAAGAATATAAAAAGCCAACATTGTAGAGTAATAAGTTTATAAGCTAAGTCTATCTAGCATCTAGATATTTTAATAGATTAAAGATAGCCATAAAAAGCTAAACAGCTTATTACGTCTCTAAAACAGATTAAGATTATAATTAAAAAGCAAATAGTAAGGTAATAACAATTAGTTAGGAATAAAGTATGGACTAAGTAGTTTAAGGTCTTAGCTAATGAAATATTTATAAAATTATGAATCGAAATATCAAATGGCGTAAATAAAACATGATAATGAACATATATAGAGTCCAATAAGTAGGCCTTAATTAACAAGAACTTGGTCTATAATTTTATTTTTAATTTAATAACGATTACTATGAAATGAGAGCGGTTGAAGTAGATGAAGGTTGGATGGGGCCGTGAAATATTAAACTTAGAAAACGCAAATATTTGGAACTAGACTAAATTTATTTATAAATTTATATGTCATTAGACATTCTCTCAATATAATATGAAATCAGATCATGGCGGCTTTTCGTATATGTCAAAATTAAGAAAAGGCAAACTAAATTGTTTTTTTGTTTCTTATTTCCAATTTCTTATTTATACATTTACCATGGCCATATTTATCGTAAAACAAAAGAAATTACCCAAGTTACATACATAATTAACAGAAAACAAGGCATAAAATTATCTTGATATGCGGATTCTACAGTTTTTATGACCTAAAGCACAAGTTAATGTCCAAGGAGACTCAGAATGTAGTTGACCACGTATTTCACAAATACTGCCTCGGGTACAACACTAACGCCTCGTTAACAACACTATTAAGTTCAAAGCCCTTGTATTTATAATCACAACAGTCATAGTAATTAATGACTCGGGCAGTACTTCGCCGATTTCCAATCAGTGGTCTAGTTGGTGGGTCTGTTTTATGAGATTTCCATTATGAATACCTATCTACCTACCTAATTGACTTTAAAGTCACGATTTGAATTTGGAAAACTAATATATTGGTACTTTAAATAATGAATAATATCATATTATACATACATATATAGTAAATGTATATATTAAATATATCAAATTTTAATAGTAACATATTTAAGTACTTTAAGTGATAAACGATTTTATTTCTACCTTTGAGGTCAAAGGACCATTTTGTGTACACGGGATCCAAGTCTTTTAATCCAGAACACTACAACGCTAACACACCTATATCTGCCTTATGACACTGCCATTTATAAAGACAAATATTTTCCATATAATGTGTACTAAAATATACGCATAATACTTATATTATACACTCATCTACACAATTCATACGAATACTAATTGATACATAACTACTACTAGTACTTTTCACACGTCCGCTAAACGTACTAGTATTACACTGCGGTTTGCTCTAATTAGATATATCAGTGTCAAGTTACAAAGGTACCTCACACCAGTTCTAAACACCTGATACGTGCCTACTTCGCGAATTCTACACTTTATCGAAAACCGCGAGAGTTGATTTACGTTCTGAATTAATTTTGAATGATAAATTGATATCCGAGACACAGTTATGACATAGTCATGAGGAATAGCTACCAAGCCTATTATATTTGGCTCGATGAAATACTATCGGTTTTGGCAATAACTTCAGAAACTTCATTAGTTGTAGTTATATAATACTTTAACTAGAACTCGAAACAGGATTGAAGTTTAAGATGAATCTAAATCCGGTCTTAATTGGAAATTTGGAACTCGGAACAGTATTGAACTTCATCTAGAATACTGGATTCTACATCCTATATGTATAAGTTAGTCCATAGTATCAAATCCCTTAGATCAGCAAAACAACAGAAGCAGTATTTCTTTTTTAAAATAAGATATCAAATGTTCATCTAAATATTCAATTGTTCTAATGACTCTGCTTATATTTGTTTTGTATATAAAATGGATAAACAATTAATTTGTACTTTTGAAACACAACACGCATATTTTTATTTGTATTGAACAAAGTGAAAGCTAAACTGAAGTCTATTACGTTAAATGGACACACACTTTGTGATAGAGTTTGTTACGGCTTGTTACGTTAATTGTAAAATATTATAATAAGAAATACAACGGACCACTTTTACTAACTTACTTTACTTTATGGTTAGCAACCTTTAACAAATTTAATGTTACTTATACACGCCAAGTTTTCTGTAACGTATTGCATTTACATAATTAATTATCTAGTTGAACCATTAAAAATGTAAATAGCCAAATCTAGAGCATTCTCGAACAAATTAACAAAACATGTAACTTTTTAATAGTTAAAACCAAAAATGGCAATGCAATTACGTGTTGCTTTTTTATCTTTTATCTAAAGCAAACTTAATGTTTATTTTTAAGACAAAATTATTTTACTAAGACATTAAAACAAATGCTCAATGACAAAAATGTGCTACCAATCGATAAAAAGAAATGAGAAAACCGCGTTAAAAAAATAAGGTGTTGATTATTCTGAAACCGGTATTTATGTGAAAATTACAGCAATTATTCCAGTACAATAAGTAACAGTTTGCCGTACACGTCGCAAACCGTGATCGAATTGTAAGGCAGGTGTCGGCAAATAGTTCTGTTCGTTTCATAAACAATCGATGGTTTCGCAATTGACGATAGCCAATGCCCTTAATGTGAGCACTGGCACAATTCACTACGCCAATTGTATACACGGCTTAAATATCAAAGTTTCGTAGAACGGAAACGGGCTGTCATTCCTACTACACCTTACTCATATATATTTATTTGCAACTATATACTTATATTAGACAGGTTGAAAATTTACCTATGTTGTCTTTGACCAACAGCATTGTTATTGCAGAGAAAGATTATAAATTTCATATAACTCAAATCAAAATTTCATTTAAAATTTGGTCGATTCTAAAATTAAACTATCATAAAATATGTTAAAAAAAAAAAATAAAAAAAAAATCGATTTATTCGGAAAGGTAAAATGAGTATCATTGTTCTATGTAATTTACTTACAATTAGAATCATTTCAATTTTTTAAGTCCGTTCTAAATACAATCCAATTTAATTGGTTAAGTTTGTTCTAGTTGCAATCAAAAATGTTAGTAAATGGAAACAACTTTGGCAATTGCAGCACAATCTCGGCCGAGCCCTCGAGTTACGAAGAAAATGACTCAAAGGGATCTGAGACAAAGCAAGTGTACTGTAATTTGAAGGCGTGGACCTCATATCGACTAGCCTTTGCATTCAGTTGCAAAACCGTTTTGCAATAGTTCGGAATTATCATTCAACGAACTGGTGCACAACCAGCCGGCCACCGATGTTGCAAGAGGAAGCGGTGGGCGTTAGGAAGTGTTATGGTTTTGCGAAGGTCATAAGAAAAAATCGCGAACCAGACTTGCGTTGCGTTAACGTCACGCTTAAATAATTTTCCAAAGGCCAGTATTCTAGTGAAAACTCAATACATTCAAAACAAAAAAAATCCAATATTTTTGATAGGACTCAAATTTAAATAGTTGAAAATCGTTCCTAGGTACAAAAATATATACCTCGTTTCTATTTTATTTGTACAACGTATCTTTTATACTGTTTCTTGTAACGACGTCGTACTTTTTATTTACAATTTTAACAAAAATTTTATTTATATAACGAGTAAATACGATCTCATTCATTTCTGTACAGTTTAATAATTAATGGTTTCTACCATAGAAAATTCACAACAATGATTATTGCGCTGACTAAGACATGTAAATTAATGTTATATCGCGCCAATCGAGGTAATACATACAATCTAGAGCGCGTAGAGCTAATAGCTTTATAATTTTACACTGCTTATCTCACAAAGACCCTAATTGATCTCCACTTAATACACTACATTTTGTTACACATAAATCTGAGAATAAAATAGTGTATTCAATGAGTTAAATAACAAACCTTACAGTTTTGTTTGTTAAGAGGCGCATCTAGATATGTTTACATCGTCTACGAGATAAAATGCAGACGCTACGAAGATGCGCCCAGAGTTCACGCCCGCCCACCGCGCAAATCTAATACAGTTAAAATTGTAATCATTGTACGACATTTCCGATATAATATATTGCATATATATTTCCAATTTTACATTTCTTTTATTTATCATAGAGTATATTTTACAATTCTTCATAACAATTTTAGTTTTGTGATTAATAAACAATAATCGAAGAAAGGCAATTTACATAAGTCTATTAACATAGTGACTAAGAGAAGTACCGACGGTTCCGTAGGCGACCAATAAACCGGATGCTTGTATTAATCATCAAAATATATTGTTCTCTGTCAATATGAACCTTGACATAGTATTTGACGAATTTTAGTAACGCACTTAGTACAATGACTTATTGATTTCACGCGATACTTGTGACTCCGGTGTAGGAAAGGATTGGGCTTCCTACTATTGTTATTTTTTCTATACAACATATCTGATGAGGGTTTTTGGTATAAGTCTTAACGCGTGATATACGTGTTAGTGACCGTATATGCTAATGATACATAGAAAGACGCTGCTACGTATCTTCTTATTTTTATCCCTTAGACGTTTCCTACGACAACCACGGGAAGCAAGACCGACACGACACGACACGACACGACACTACACGACACGACGGGATCTTAAAATATTTACTATCCACACAATGTTATATTTATTTTTACTGCTTTATATTAATCCACTGCGATATTTTGAGTCACTTAATGTTACAACCAGAGTGCAATAGATAAATTATACTGTACAATGATCTGATCTGATGACCTCTTGGACTTTATAGGTCAGAAGTCATTAAATAGGTGCTCTATTCTCTTTGTCTAATGTTTTTCTCTATAATAACTTTGGTTCTCATAACCTTCAAATAGGAGGAAAAGGTATATAATTTTGTATTGACGCAAAAATAATTTAAAGCTAACCGTGTTACGATGATTAATCGTATTAAGCTAACGATTGTATTTATAAAAGAGTGCTTTAGCTACTGCAATATGCAAATGTAATATGAATAATAGTATACATTATGATTTTAGACTAATTTTTCGCGAAATTGATGCATTTTAATATGTGTACCCAACACACGTTATGCGGTTTTTGAATTTCTTTTTGCTGTTCGTAACATGGATTGTGGTGGCGAAAAACTTAGTTTCGCCGTGACCACGATACATGTAACTAGGTCGAAATATCGGTAAGAATGAATTTAAGAAAACTGCATATAATGACTACCCGTTACAATTTAAAAAATAAAAATAATCATACTATACTGGCCCTATTTTGTTACAGAAACATACTTTAAAGGCGATTTTACATATCTTACAGTAATTATTATTTTGATCAATACTTACTAGCAGTTCTCATAATACTAGATCATTCCGGTGCAATATTTTTGAATAGAGACTTTGTATTATTTTAAATCAATATAGATTTTTATTATTATTTTTGCTTACATTTTTTGCTCAATATTTGCCTTTATATCTTGTATAAGCCTGATCAGTACCTATACTTATGATGCCATTTTTTTATTTTATAATAATCAATAATGGTCATGACACTTTAACAGTAAAATGGACTGATAAACGGTAGTTACCTAGACGGATCTTGGCACCCGCCTACTATCAGTAGACCAGTGTAATAATTTAGTGACACTTAGTTGAAATAGTGCCTGAGCGATTTATTTGGCGTGAACAAATTATAGGCAGGTCGTGCCTGTGAACCGAATTACATACATATTCATATTTCCTAATGCCTACCAATTCTGATAGGCGCTATTGATTCTAAATATCAATCTAATCTTAAACGCTTGAATTATGTAAATAAGAGAATTAAACTAAATTTGTCAATTTTATCCCAGTATTTCCATAAATTTTTAGACTTATCACCGACTAGTAAGTTTAGATAATTGGACATAAATAAAATTTGTTTTCACTTTAATCTGTGTAAGTTTTAATTTTCATTTTATATGTGATCGCATGATATATATTTATATGAAAATATAGTAGAATATGTAACGAATTAATCGAAAGGTTTCGTGATAAGAAACACTTTCCCTCGTTTAGCGTTTAACTAAGAAAGTTAGCTACGTAACAACTGTACAAGACAGTGACGATGAAAATTTATATAAGAAATAATATTTAAATTGATTTAATATTTAATCCACCTTTATATTTTATGTGTGAGACAAATAGATTACTCTATTTAATATAAAATATATTGTTTTTTTTTTAAATTCAGTAAAAACATAGCCTTTTACTATTTTTATAGTAAATTAAAAATTGTTATATAAAACAAATTTGATATATAGTATAACATATCATATCATATACTACATAAATGGGTATATAGTATCTATATACTATAGTTAGACTATATAAAAATATAGTCGTATAGTAGTGTAGTATAAAACAATACAGAATGCAACTTACCAAAGACTGCATGATTACGGGATTTATACTAAAGTTATTGGAGATCTCAAACGAACTAACTTAGGCGCTGCTGGGTAGCCAGTACTCGCCTAGAGAATTTCGCCTAAGCGACGTGTGTTCACAACCACCTCCAAAGTCGGAATGTCGATTGGGTACAGCCAGCCCCTTTATATATGTAACACCCCGCTTGGAACGCTTGTAATTGGAAACAATTAACTAGGCAGCAAGTGCAATGCTGTAATTTTAATTGTGAGATGCGCACAGTGTGCGACTAGGGCAGAGGGATGATTTCAAGGTAGTTTTCAATTACATTAATAATATTTTTCTGAAAGTG
>DWLI01004703.1:0-10643 GCA_018249915.1 Cecropterus dorantes dorantes
AACAATTTTCCTCCACAACCACGTTATTCGAAAACTATTAAGACTACAGACTTGCAACTTGGTAGGTAAGTGTATTCTATAAACCGCTTTCCGAATTATGTACAAAATAAAAAAAAAAACAATTTTTCTCCAAGTCCATTGTTTGAGACATGCGCCATTTCAAAACGGTAAAATGTGTTCCCCTTACCCGCTCTAACTTTTAAAGTAAGAGTGAAAAGAGTGTATAGTGAGAGTGAAAAGTCTGCATAAAACATATGTTGTAGATGTTAAAAAAAACTTCGTCAACGAAAATTGGTTCGAACAAGATACGATTGACCGTTTTTGAAATATAGCACTTTTTCAAAAACCGAATAATATAACTTTATAATTCATACAAACATTATGAAAAACAAACTAATGTCGGTAGTAGGAAAACTGTTCAACTTTACTTATGATATGACTTTATTAACGATAATTCTACGGAACCCTTTGCCTACGAGACCCACGCGTACTTGGCGGGTTTTGTTTTTAGTTCTACTTACATTTAAAACTCACGAATAATTTTTATTATACGCGTAGAATCATAAATCACTATTATAAGAAAAAAAAAACAATGAAAATATTTTCTACGAAACAAATAAAACAAAATCATAAGTAGGCACAAAAACGGCGAGGATACGAAGAACAAAAATTAAACCACTTGTTCACTTAACGTCGGATGTTGAAAGGCCTCGGGGCAACCGAAGTTAAAAACACATCATCACAATTAAATAATTTAGACAGAATCCTGGACAATTCCATAGTCATTAGGGTACTTATAATTATTCCGCAACAGGTGCTTTGTTTTGGGAAAACGTCTTTCTTTGTTTCGTTTTTGATTGTGTAAAAGTTAAGTCTGTATAGAGATTAATTTTGTTTATCAAAATACGATTTCGTAACGTTTTTCGTGTCTCTTTCCCCAAGGCTTTGACGTCGTGTTTATTTATGGGACAAACAGATCTTTATTAAACTTAAATATATATAAGTTACATAAGAAAATGTAAGATTAACACATTAATAGGGGTGCTAGAAGTTTACATGTATATCTTTGTGTCTGTGTCAGTGTTCCCAACCGTAAAATTATCGTATTTTAGATTATTTGAATGAAAATTATCGTACAAGTACAAAAACAACACTACGTCGGTACGTCAAAATTTTTGACTTTTTTTTACTTCGTCAAAATACAAAATATTTCACCGTCTTCTCACTGGCGACCAAAAACAAAAAACGTCATCTCTAAATCATCTTAAGCAATACAAAATGTTATCTGAAAATTATCTTCTCTAAATATTTTACGCCCATAACAAACACTGTGATCTTTCTGTGTAATGAAAATTATCATACAATTATAGTGTACTATCGTACATCTTACATTACTATGAAGCGTACGATAATTATCGTACGCTTTTTTACTGGTAGTGAGACCCATGTAACAATCCAGATCATGAACTATCTGGGCGCCAAATTGAGAAATACGACCAGTTGTTTTTGCGTGAAAGCGTAACAAACATACATACAACCTCACAAACTTTCGCCTTTAGAATAATAAAGTAAGATTCACTCTTGATTATTTTTACATTTGCAGTCAAACCGCTTATTGACGAAATTTTACAGAATCCTAGACTATAAATGAACTTAAACAGCTCCGCCACGAAAGTCGTTTGATGCGGCAAATGACAGCGTTGAGCGATTTTTTCGTAAATATCGCTACATTTTGCATACGAATTTCGTACCCTTACAAGATCAGACGCCTTAATTTATTTTAAGACCCATTGAAAGCTAAACAAACGCAAGTTTCAAGGCCCTTGGTTATGGTTCTGTTTATAGTCACAGAAATTAAAGGTGGTAGACTTTTTTCGTACAATATTTTATTAATATGATTATATGTACTGTATGTAACCATACCCGTCAAATAATTCAGTTTTTCACGGCCCGTGTCTGGTACGTTCGCTGTCTGTAAATGTATCTAATGAACCATAACTTTTAAACCAAAAACGGGAAAGGGATTAATATTGCCTCGTTTCGGAAAAGGGAAACGCGTCTCATATTTCAAACCATACGATTAACATGGCGTATGTCTATAGAAACACATATTCACAACATTCAATACGTATGAGGATAAGTGACACACACACGTAAATGACACCCAGCGAATTGAAACAGGTACATAGTGGAGCATGGTAACATCCATTTTATCCAAGATGTCATCACTAGCAATATTGTCTATTTAAGATGATGAAAATTAAAAAAATAAGTATAATTTTGAAAGTAACATAATATTTATTAACTTTGCATTTATATGGGTTTAAATAATAAGTTACAGGTTGAGAAACAATATGTCTAATTAAATATATAAAGCAACATTCAAATTACTGTCCCTAGGAAGTGTTCCCAGACTGGCAACTCTGTTACGTTAAAAAATTACATACGTTTTATTTGTCCTACTTAATCATTTTAAAAATTTAAATTACTTTGCAGGTAAAATTGTGTAATGATGCAATTTGTGAGAATTGTAGTGTCATATGCTACACAGGATAATTGACGCCCACTTATTTGTATCACCTTTTGTTTGTGTACAGGCGCCACCTACATACACTTTGGATCTATTTTTGTTGTCGAAACCACGACAAGTCCTCGCAGACCTTCATCAATCCGTCAATTAATAAAATACAAATGTAACGCACGCGTCACCCATCAGATGAAACGATTTCCTGTCCGTCAGTTTTCCCACGTAACATACAAAAACACTATTTTCTGGCATATGTTAGCACTACGTCTGGACAAAATTAGTTTTTGATATACTTTTTACCAATACCTTGCAAAGATATATTTTTGAACCTCATATGTTAGGTTGAATACTATGAAAACGTTAATTTATTTAAACTGTAATGTAAATTAGGGATGTTATTGAGCTCCGTATTCGTAACCGAAACTATGGGATATCCGGAATAAATATAATATCCGTATCCGCTATAAATGTTTCGAAAAATTCGGATATGTTTCGAGATGTTCTTTTTTTCAGTAAATAAAACTCGAAATTGATTAGGTAGCTACAATAATAACTAATATGACTAAATATAATAGAAAATGAGAGCATAGAAATAAAACCAAATTATTATCTATTTGTATTTTTCGTTTAAAATTCCTTAAAAATGTAAAATACGTAATCGAAACTAACGGATAATTCAAAATAATTTCATATGCGTAACCGAAACCGGTATAATTTTATTCCTATATTCGTATCCAGATCCGAAATTTCATATCCATCACATCCCTAATGTAAATATGCGGCTAATGTTTATGGGAAGTTATTTTTTCCATTGTTGTAACAAAACGTTTGCATAACATTCGAATTTCCTGCTCGACTGCTTCAGCGGGCAGGGAGGGGTTTAATGGGGCTTAGGTTCCCGCAGGCAGTTGCCACGGCAGGTGCAGCCAATAAGGTGTAAAAAACTGCTTGTGCCATCCATATTGTTGTTACTCAATTCAGTACGAAACTAATCGCTCTTTGCTTTTATACGTTCTTTGCGAATGATTGATTTGTCTGTGACTAATTTCGAAATACTGCCATTTTTTCGTTTATACTTATTGGCAAGTTTCCAAAATATAAAGTCGTTTTTAATTGGAGGTATATTTTGGCAAACAAGAGGGGTACGTCAAGTTACATTACGTTACGGTGCGTTAGTTTTGAAATATCCGACTTCTGTATATTACAAAATTCTTTTATTGAAGTAAGAGACTTAAAAATTATGACTTCCTTAATATCATATTTATATGGGTGTTTAAATTTTGTACGTATATTATGATCCAAATGGTGAATAAACATATTTTCTGGCCCAGACTTTTGGTATTTACAGAAATTACAAAAGACTTTCATATTTATGAAAATTTAACATTACTATTTTTTAATTTCTTGCTGTCAGTCGTGTGGAATTTTAGATTGGTTTACAGTATTAGTCAGGTGAGCAAAAAAATCAAAACAGTTTTTTTTCTATTTGTAATTCAACATCGCATTCTGATTGACACTCCTTTTTTTAAAAATATGTCAAGCCCATACTGAGTCATCGTGGATCGTAAAGTAGGTTGACTTTGTGGAGGGAAATGATTTTGGTGGGGTAACGTATGGGCACGGGTCTCCTCAAAGAATGAGAGTTTCAGGCCATTGTCCACCGCGCGTATCAGTAGACTTCACACACCTTTAAGACCTCTATTAGGAATATTGTACTTTACCATATTAGCATTCATAAATAATTTCTAAAATGCACTTTATTTTAAACATCAGTGGTATTTGAGCCTGGAATTTGAACCTCGGACAACCAATATCTATCACTGGTCAAATAAAGACAAACAGTCAAGCAGAGTTGTAGTCAAATACAGTGGTCTATTACCAACCTCGAAAGCTTATTATCATTCAATTTCAAAAAATAAGAAACATTCTGATACTGTACTGACCGTAAATGTCCCAATGTCTCCCGAGGGAATGACCGCCGCAAATTGGCCCGTCCACATTATAATTGTTTAGCGCCGAGCTATGTAAATGCACCAAGGACTAAAGATGCTCATATCACCGTTAGCTAGGGCATTCACCGTTTTTATCATGCTATGTGCAGTTTCGAGCTAGGGCTAGCAATGTCCCTTTATCGTACCTACATTAAAATGTGACATTTGAAAGATACAATACAATAAGACACGATAAAATATTTTTATGAAATTCAATTTTATACCTAATAAACCAGTTATTTTGTTTAAATTATAAAACGGGTTCATATATATATTTGAACGTATTCATAACTTTTTTTGTATATAAAAATAGCATCAGACAGTATTTCACAACACATTAGATATAAGTAACGTTAAAGTTTCATTTTAAATTATCATTTACGTTACATTCATGTGTCCGATAGGTTTTACTTAATCCAATAGTTATGGTACATATCATTTCTTATTTTGAATTTTGATTGAAAGTAGTTCATTATTTTGATAAGATTGTCACTTGAGTAGCGACTTATCTAAAATTTCTAACTGCTTCTACTTGAGTCAAACTAAACTAAACTAAAATTTCTACTTGAGTCAAAGTACAATAGATCGAATTGAGGTAGATATTGTAACTATGGCAGACATTTCGGCAGAAACAGCATCGCACTTCGTTTTTTTGTCGACAACCCTATTCGTGGGTAACACATCACCTCGTGACAGCTGTGACCTAGCTGACGTGTTACAATTTATAAATTGGTATTTATACATCAAGTTGCGTCAACCCTAAGCGGTATAATTACCCGACTGAAACAACTGTCGGCGACTGGTCCGTTTTTTGCACACAACTGCTCCATATATAATAATGATGTGCCGGATCCTTAAAATAATACATCCGCGGACACGGATACGAATACGGATCATTGGTGCTTAGATCCGTGTAAACGGATACGACGCTCAACTTTCTTACAAGTTCACTTTATGCGCGTGTCCTTAAAGTGACAGTTGCTTTATTAGCATGTTTCTGCCTGTGTCCTTAGTACGAGTTTATTACGTTTTCCTAAAACATGTTTACGTTTTCCCTATCGTTACAACGTACACAATAATTATATGTAGTAACATATAATATTAAAATATTTGATTTTTCAATATGGGCTAAATATGTGACATTAATAAACAATATGGAATTTAATACATATTATCGCTACCTAATCGTCTATATACAATAAGAAATTTGTACTTGTACATATAATGAATTTAAAAGTAATATGAATTTAGTAATAGCTATAAAAGATCCGTTTAAGATTCGCCTAAAAAGTTGCGAATACGGATCTTCCTCATGCCGCGGATATCCGCGAATATGGATCTCCGGCACATCACTAATATATACTCAAAATGTACGGTAAACTAGCTAGATCTCGAGATCTTTGTCTCGGCGTCATACATAATTCATCTATGTTAATTGTATTCGTTTGTTAATTCTTAAATGAGTTTACGCGTTGTGTTTTTGGAATATTTTTGTTTCTGAAGACGGATGGGTATTTACCAGTCATTTCTACTTTGTTAGCGCCGGGTTTTGTTTTGATATTTGAAATTAAATTGTATTTTCTTCATTATTTTACCCCAATGGCACCTTATTTTGGGTACGGACTCAACGGGCCAAATAGTATATACCATACAGATATATTTAAGAATTCGTGACGTTTCAAACATAGTATGTTACCTTATAAACCGCAATTCACAGATTCAAAAGAATACAACAGTTTGGTGTGACAGTAAAGTCAGTGTTTCATGAGGCGTGCCGACATAGTCTTCAGAATTAGCAATTACTATCCTATTCGGTGTTGATTTCAAATTTTCATGGGCGGTAGTGAACTCACCTTAGAAAGAACGAAAGGAATTTTCTTTATTCGTTGTATTGTAGTACAAAAGACAAAATTGGTTACAAAAAAAAAAACAAAAGAATAGACAGTAAAATTTAAATTAATTTTGTTTTACTTTTTTATGTTGATTCATTTTGTTTTAAATCAAGGCAAAGGGTGCAATAAATTGGTATTTAGGGTTGTAATACCAACTAAAAAACAAGGTTTTTAAAAGTAAGGTTTAATTTATTTCATTTTGCAACTAATATTACTAATAATTTAAATCAATAAATAAAACTAAATTTAATCCTTAATTATTATAGAAGCTTAGTGGTCTACTAAAATTAAAATATTACAAAAAATTAAACAAGTATTAATTTCTGCATAAACTGCTTATATTTTTTTTCTAATAAAATGGTTTGTAATGTTTTTATTAATTTACCGGGATAATAAGTATCAGATATAAATCGAGTAGCGTCCCCAGACATCACATTTCGCGCAAATTGCCACCTAGCAACACTGTATACACGCAATTTTATAAATTCAAAGAAAATTAAATGTTTCTTGATCAAACATAAATCTTATAAGCAGCCCAATTGAATATTTTATTTAAGAACCAGTTTAGCGAATGGCACATCACTCTAATAATGTACAACAAAACTCGTGTTTGTTGATTCAGTTGTCCAATGTGTGTTCGAGTTGCATTGATTGCCTCGTCTGAATTTATTTGATGTTTCTTACAAACATTTTGGCAAATGAATTGTTTATATATTAAAAAATCTTTGGCTCAATTCGGGACTTTATGCGACGTTGATACGCACTGCCGATATGTTTACGCTAAAAGTCTAAAGTATACTTGACTTTTGTATTGTTTGAGCCTTATGGTATTATAGTTTTTACGATAGACCAGAAACGAAAAAACTTAAAAAAATAACCTCTTAAAAACATTTATGAATAAAATGTTTGTTAAATATCTGACAAATATTTTGTAAAAATACTCAAATGCCGTTACGAAAAAAAAGCTAGAATAAGAGAAAAATAGAGTCGGACGATACAAATGGCATAAATTTATGGTGTCTCTCTCCTATGAAACCGCTATTAAGTGACCTTCACTTTGCATAGGTCCTCGCATATTTTCCAGAAAATTCAAAGACTCATACATCAACAATTTGCCGCGAATTTCGAGTGTAAAACTCGTTAAAGACACCCACACGTTTACTACGCTTTAGTATCAGCAATGAAAGGCAGTTAACTCGTGTCCCCAGACCAAAAATATAGATATAGCCTCTCGAGTATTGAAGTTTAATAAAATCAGAAACAAGTTGTTGTTCAAGACGTTAAAGATCTCTCATTTCCTGCTTATTACACACGGTACAAATATCTGACTCGAGAAGTTTATTGCAGTAAATAATTATTGATCAATCAATCAATATAATAAATCTCGAGTTACGTTACTGCAGAAAAAAAAACAATCATTTGGTATCAAATATCCCGGGTGTGTAGTTGTTTTATTGCAAACAAAATCGATTAAACAATTAGTCAATATTCACAGTTTCAAATGAGTTCATACCTAAATGCAAAGTAAATAAATCAATATGTAAGTTTTATTTAATTTAACAATCAATCAATATAAAAAACTCGTGTAAGTCGTTACGTTACTGCAAACAAAACTAATTAACAAATCAGTTAATATAACAATCTCGGGTAAGTCGGGTAAGTAATTAACCTATCGAACTTTATAAAATCTCGAATCATTAAGTTAGTCAACCGATTATTGTCCCACTGCTGGGCACGGGCCTTCTCTCAGATTGAGAGAGTTTCAGGTCATAGTCCACCGCGCTGGCCAAGTGCGAATTAGTAGACTGATTGGGGAATCATTAAGTAATTCTAATTGACAAAAAGTGTAGATTCGACATATTGAAATCCCCCATGACATTCAAAGTCATATAAGTACAAATTACGTTTCAGTACCGTTTGTATGCGTTGTCTTCTTTTTTTGTTCTGGGTTAGTCGTATTCCGCGCCAGCTTAAGATTGTTATTGTCTGGAGATATCAAGACGAGGGTAGTTTGCTAGGCATTGTAAATCCCTCTCGCGGTCTTAAAAACTAGGTCGTCTGCCAGGTTCCATTTCGTACAATAGACGTAAAGATAGACATTCAGACAAAACCATTTAGCAGTGAAATGTAACACGTATTTCTGCATAAATGTAGCAGTGTTCATCGCTGCTGAGTTTTAGATTGACGGGTGTGGCGAGAGAGAGGATTTATGCAAAAAATGCCACATAACTTAGTCCTCGTGGATAGTGACTCCAATCGTATCTAGAGATCTCTAAATTTATTAAAGATGTCTATGGCTGGCAGTGGCTTTACCATATCGTAGTACCACATGCTCGTTTCTACTTTTATAATATTTATAACAAACTAGCCGTACCGGTACGTTACTATACCACGTTAAGTAAGGAAAATAAACATTAATAACGTCTACGTAAGGTTTTTTGTTTATCCAATAGCAACTTCAATCACATAACTGTATTCAGGGCGTCCCTAGAGTATGATAGCAAAGTTTATTACAATTTTAGCAATGATTTCGGATCACACACATTTTTGTCTAGAAAACCATATTTAATATAACGTAGCCTTAGGACTTGATTCATATGTTGAATCTGTAATTCCATCGTGGAAAGCGATAACCACTAATCATGACATGAACTGCATGTCATGTTTAAGAGTCTCTTCCTTATCACACCCTGGTGTTTTTGGATTCTAGCCAGTCTTAGTTCTATTTTCCGGTACTTCATTTTGAAGGTAGTAGATCTCTTAGTGGTTCGACTCCGGAGGCACCACCGCCACGCCTTTTTTTGCCTCATAACAGCAGTGTCATGGGCTGTTGTGTTCTGGTCTGAAGGGTGTGGTAATACAGACATACTTTTACAAGGCACTCCATCTTAGTCCTCTGGGGTAGCAACGCATGTGTGACTAACCTTGGGTGAGACTTTGATCTTACCTAGGGTGGATTACATATGTCCATGGGCGGCAGTAGCCACTTACTATCAAATGGGCTGCATGCTCGTTAGCTACTTCGATACAAAAAAAAAATCTGTCGTTAAGTCTTTTACTTTACCGTGATTGACCAAACTCTCAATTCAAGGTACTTCTGGCCAATAATCCCTAATAATGTACCATTTGCTATAAGCGCATAAACGTAATCCCGAGTTATGGCTCGTTCAATGAACCTGTATTTTCTGGACCTTGGCCATCAGACCTTGTTATTTTTTAATAGTCATTTGGCTTCAAGCTTCGTTTACCTCAAGGTCGAGTCTTTTAAAGATATTTTACACCGTCTTAAAGCCGGTATGGCAGTGTCATAAAACCTGATTATTTTATTTTAGTCACGGATTTTTTTTATTGAAACGAATTGATTCAAAAGTGTGTTGTGTCACCTTTATGCTGCTTTGTCTACATTGGGTTGATTAAAGCATCGTAGGATCGCTATTGGGTACGGTACTGTGATTCAAATCTTTGCGATATTATGTTATTTTCCTCGGCCTTGCACATCACGACATTAAAAAGTCAAAGCAAAATTGTGATAATCCTGATACACAAGTGAACTGTGAATAACACAGGCCTTGTTTTCCACCATCCCCCTGCGCTCATCCCCGTGGTACTTGTGTTTTATGCTGGGGGTGTTATTGGGACAAAAGTAACCTAATGTCAGATGTTAACTTGTCTTTGTTACATAAGTTCCATCAACACTAGTTTTGTGGTTTCCAAAGTTAATCCGGCGAGCAAAAGTTTGCAAGTGTTTCTATCTATTCAGACTGAACAGTTTTTGGATTCTGGTTTGGTACCCAGAAAACGTTGAGTGGCAAAATTTGCCTTTTTTTTAAAGAATAATTTCCATACACATATACCTTCTACAAGTTTCCGTGTGTTGAAGTTATTCGCACAAAGACAAGTGTCATAAGACTCAGAGCATAAATATGAAATGAACATGAAATAATAATAATTTATGAGTAATATTATTTAAAATTATATCAAAATTGCACGTCCAAAGGATATGTACAGAGAAACTATATTCCATAAAAAAAACATTAATGTGAAAAAACCCAAGTTCATTACTGTCAACTTAGTCTACAAAAGAATTAATATCTAAATAGGTATTAAGTCATGTATAGGTATTACTACTCGACCAAGCTAACTAGACGAACGGAAAGAATGCGGTTTCCCTCCCCGGTCCCGCCTCACGCCCCGCTCTCGTCCTAGTACCGTTCGCACCTAAACTCCCTAATC
>DWLI01004704.1:0-10643 GCA_018249915.1 Cecropterus dorantes dorantes
TATTAGGAGGTCAAAAGTGGTTCCAAATGTTTCGTGTAAATAACACACGTCGCTGCGCTGCAAAGACTTTGCGCGCGCTATCGAGCGCTTTGATTCAACACAAAAATATTTTTTCAATTCGAACCGGTAGTTCTTGGGATTAGCGCGTTCAACCTTACAAACAAACTCTTGCGCTTTATATTAGTATAGATAGTTGAAAATCACCTCACTGTTACGGCTCTTATCTGCGTTCCACTGCACGTATCGCAATGAAACATAGATTCGACGAATCTGCATTGCAATACGAAAACAATGTATATGTGACATCGTGACACGTGGAGAGATACTAAAAAAACGTATGACACGGTGACTCACTGCATATAAATATGTAGATTATACGTCTACTATTGTTTTTATTATATATATGTTCTTTTATTTACAATTTAAAATATAATAGAAATGCAGCAGATGATCAATATGAACATACAATTCATGTGATGATACGAGGCCTCTACCGCCCAAAGGCATTTGTAATCAACGCGAAATAACTGAAATCCTTCCTTAGATTGGGTATAAATGCAAGACTACCCAACTACTATTACCTAAGGGTACAATTAGAAGTTAATTATCACTACTTTACGGTGAAGGAAACCATCGTAAGGAAACCTACACATCTGAGAGTTCTTTAAAGTTCTTAAAGGTGTGTGGTCTACCAATTCGCATTTGGCCAGCGCGGTGGACTATGACCTTAAACTCTCTCATTCTGAAAGAAGACCCGTGCCAGCACTTGCACAATAATGGGTTGACGGAGCCAAGACTACCCTCGAGGGATGGGCTAAAACTCGCATGTTTCTCTCTTACGATATCCATGTAACACAGCAACACGATATTTTTTTTTATACAGTAGTAGGTAGACCGATAGTGCTGGTGAATTCGAACTACAAAGGATTAGACCAAAATACGATACTTGGAAACAATTCAATCAATAAAGTAATACCGGTTTGTCTTTGAGGATTCCGGAATTCTGATTTTCTTTTGGGTCTTAATATTTATGTTCTTATATTTTTGTGTACCTACAATACTAATGAGATTGTCATTCCCATTCCTCGCAATTGAGCTTTATATCAATTTATTTAACTCTCAATAATATCTATCAATAATCTCTAGATACTTGACATTTCGATAATACGTCAAAAATATATCGTGGTATCGTACAAGTGATACCGACTTTGGGTTCCTGAATCCATTCCATTTAGGGACTACTTTTGTTAGAATCGGGCAGATCGGGAAAAGGGCATCGTCATATACAGCTAAGTGTTTGCCGCGGGCGATAAGGGTCAACCCAATTTTGTGCAAAAGGGCACTCCAAACTCCCGATTTCGCAGAATAATGATTTGCTGATGTGGTCAAAATCGTCTCTCGAAGGGCACGAGTACCCAATCTTCACATTAATAAGCCTTTCAAGGGTACAATTCTTGCATAATTTGAAGGCTACCTTTTCCGCTTAGGTATTAATGCCTCCGCGTAGTAATTTTTCTGCGTATGGATGAAAATCTACCAACAACAATAGATAGAAAGAACAAACAATATAAAAGAACCATAAAATAAGAACAGCGAAGGATTAATGCCTAAATATTTTTATATTATCCTGTATATTTGGCTAATCTAAATTCTAAAAGTATATCTGAACCACCTGGACTTGTACATCTGTCATAAACCCCAATTATTACAAAAAGCCTAATTGACACTGGTGACGTGCGAAATGATTTTGAAATAGAACAAAGCAGTGCGCTGTTTTGTTCACTGCTATGCATGTACACTATGTACACGGAATACCTTTATTTCTGCCGTATTTATCATATACCTACTACTCAGGGAGAGCAATGCTCTTGTCCTCAGGTGGGACCCTATTAGAGATTGGTGCGACCGCAATATATTATAACCACAAAATTCACTGAATCATTATGGGAAAAATGTAATAATCAATTACTTATAGGACCATACATTTTTATGGAAAATCTCATTGTAACGACCCACCTGCGTTCCAATTCACGTTTTGCGATCAAACATACGAGTACATGCGTCTCATCTGCATTGTTATACGAAAACAACAATATACGTATGTATCATCATCATTAGCAGTGCTTCGGGATCGTGATTATAAAATTCCAGTAGTTTCTACTTAAAACCGCTGAAATTACAGTATGTTTGTGTAAAATTACAGTAGATGACATTTTGAACAATTTTGAACAATGTTGGTGCAATTTACGACCAAAAATAGGTCATTTTTTGATCATAGTTCAAACAAAAAATTACTGTGTACTGTAATGACCCATTACAGTATACAGTATAAAAATAAAAAATAGTATATCTATTGTAATTAGAGTGCATCTAGAAGGACTGGTGAAGAGAATATTTAAAAACCGTACTATACGCGGACCCTACGCTAAACAAATCATTGGATTAGTTTTATTTCTTAATTCTATATATAATACTATTCGTACAAATTAGCTGGAACGGTTTTGAAAATTTGGTGCTGTAAAGTAATAAAATAACTACGCAAAAGTTGTAAAATTCTACATTTTCAGAATTGGGAAACTTATTTTGGAAGTTGATTAACTTAGATTTCATTAACATTGAAAACGTTGGCTCGCAATAATATGTCTTATTTAAAGTTTGAATTAAGATTGTTATACCAAATGGTGTTTCTTTGTCTCAAGAAAAGATTACTCATTATAATTATTATCTATGTGATTTTCAGACAGTACTCTACATTAATTATGTTAATGATATTCACCCTTTGTTTAAATAATGTTTGACTTACTTAATAATGATATTGTGTTTTCTCTTTATATTCAAGCAAATAAGTATTTAAAATATATAGTACATTTATAGTATAAAAAATCAATGTTATTCTTTAAAATATGAAGTCGTATTATAGTAATAGTATTATTGTAGCTGATGTATTATATATGTATTATAAAAAATGCAAGTGTTTTATTGAATTATAAAATAATGCAGCTCCACGAGGTAACTAATAGCGGGCTACATGTCAAGAAAATTTGACAGCTAAAAAAAAGTCGCCAAGAAAATTTTACGGCAGAAAAATTTAATATCGGTTGTCCAAAAAAATTTACGGCAAAATACGGTTCTTAGAAAGTCTACGGGCCGCAAGAAGTTCTAGGAACACCAGCGTACCTGAAGGAAAGGGTAGCAAGTTCTAAATATATTTTCAATACGTTAAGATTCAGTAGATTTGGTTTGACGCCATTTCAATCATATAGATCGGCGATTCAATTCGATATTAACATATTTGGGGACCAACTATAAATTTTTTGAATGGATGAGTACTGATTTATTTACTTGTTGTACTTTATGGGAGTTCGGTGTGTCAGTTCATTTTGGAAAAGGAGTATCTAGACTGAAATAGTCTAGGAATCCGTTGTTCAAGAGGTTTTATTAGTTTTATTGATTAAAAAGAAGAAGAAATAGAAGAAAAATATTTGCGTTGAGTTTTGTTATGGTTGTTGTCAAAATGTTTTCAATATAATGTACTATGAAGAAAATCATCTTCTTTATTTCATCATTTAGCATTTTGTTATTAACATTTTAATACTTGGAACCGTCGTCGTACATATATCCGGTTCGAACGTCTTCAAATGGGATATATGTATAACATCCGTTATGTAGACAAAACATTTAAAACTTATAGAAATTTCTATTGTTAATTATACCATTTTGCATATATGGATAATTAAATATTTGTATGCCGTTGAGTGATTATTTTTAGGCCGTAGTTAATTGCAGACTGTTATCGCGGAATTGACAATTTAAAATTTAACGGGTACTTACAATATACGGCTGTTTTATTGCTTTTTGCCGACATTTCGACTCAGCTACATGGTTGCATTACCCCCTTGGTGGTCGCAACGAACTCGCCGCAATTCAAAAAACCGCATATCGTGAGTACCCGTTACATATTAATGGGTTAAACTACTGTTCATTTTATTGTATTCGGACGTGTTTATTCTACGATCAATTTGTTCTCAACTTTAGAGTGGGTTGAGGACTCTGCTGTCATAACAATCTATTGTTTAGTGGCTCGCGGTCGGACAAGGGCCATCTAATTCAATTATATACCTCCAACTGTGACAAATGGGCGTCTGGACAACCGTTTACAATTGGGATAAGCGTGAACAATTTTACGTCCAACAATATTGTTGTTTTATATTTTGTAAACATATGTACTTACTTATTCTTATTATATTCATAACGGTAAAATTAAGTTTATATACAAGAAAGTTATTTTTTTTATCTCAAAGAATCTTTTTAGTAAAATCTTTGCTTTCTACTGAAAGCAAAGATTTTACTATACTTTGTTCTCATTAATTCATTGGATGCATAAAAAATTGTCCATCATATTGCAATTAGAATGACGTCACTTATCGTTTAAATTTAATTTCACTTCATTTCATTTCATTTTATAATTCAATTGATTGGGCTTAACAGGTTTAAAATTCACTCTTACACACATACGAATTAACAATACAAATTAAATATATTTTTTCTATTTATTGGAATTTGCATCCCCCAGATAAAGCGTTTACTTTGCTGGCTAAGACGATGTATTCTCACAGAGTAAAAATAAAAATGATTGTAGTCCGAATCAGTAAGCTTCACAAACCATTGAGAACTTTTTATAAATAGCTCTCAAATGTTTCCTTGTGACATTTCCTTTCCCCGTAAAGCAGTGATAATTAATTTTAATACGCGCATCATATTTAGATTCAGTAATCTGTGTAACTTCGAACCTCGGATCCTCGATTAAGAGGCCGCGTTTGAACCATTAGACAATCTATACCGATTAAAAGACGACGTTGCCCAAAATAAATAATAGTGTTTCATAGTTTCTCGACTCCAGAGGCATCACCGCCACACCTATTTATGCCTAATAACAGCAGTGTTATGTATTGTTGTGTTCTGGTGTGAAGGATGTGGTAAGGGAGACATACTTTTCTGAGGCATTCTATCTTAGTCCTCAGGGGTAGCAACGAATCTGTGGCTAACCTAGGGTGAGACTTTGATCTTACCTAGGGTTGCTTACAGATGGGCTGGGCTGCAGTAGCCACTTACCATTAGGTGGGCTGCATTCTCGCTGTGCTTTCATAAAATGTTAAAATATTTGTTTCGCTCCGTATCTTATGAATACGGAAGCCATCTATTGTTTTTATCTAATTGCACATGTATTTAGTCCAATGCCGCCGCAGCGCTAATGGATTCCCGCCGTTTCCACTGAATTAATGAATTTATCACCCGCTTTTATGCGGTCTGAGCCAGACGGTCTCGTGGCCATAAATCTCTGGATTTCTCCTATTAGCCACCTATTGCAATTGTATCGATTCACCTTATTTTTTATTGAGAAATTACGATTCTAATTTAATGATTTGATACAACTATCGTTGTAATTCACTCACGAATATGGGCGGAGTAATATAGAATTCTGACCGCGAGCAAAATTCTGCAAACAGAAGGTATTTTTTTCGACCGATTTTGGTCGTAAAAGAAATACAAACGGAAAAAGGTCAAAGTCGATTTATTCCGGCAGCCACTCCCCCCCCCCCCTTTTGTCATATGATGAAAAATTTACAGACTAGCCAACTTATTTTTGCTACATACATACTTTTTGATACATTTTAACTATAGCTCCGCTCGTATACTCTAAATTATATCCAAAATTCGCCTATTGCTTTTACCTATTAATTATACGAAGGACCCTTATACCAATACTAATGAAATCAGTGTATTCAGTGAATTAGTAAATTTATCTTGCCTTTTAAGTGGTCCGGAACCGACAGGGTTGCTATAAATCTTCGGTCTTACACTACCTGCTATTGTATTTAAATATCGTCTCTACATAAACTAATTTATTCAAATACGACGTATTTATCAATAATTAGATGAACTAAAAATATAAAAGTAGCCAATATGCTGACCAAGTACTAGATGGAAACTCCAGACCACTTTAAGATTTTTTTTGTGTAACTCGTCATCGATGTTTTTGTTTATCGATTTTCTTTTTAAAACTTGATCGATGTATCGGTCGAAGATGCAGTCCGTCCGATAGTAACGTCAATTGCCATCCGGGCGTTTTGATCGACCTGAGTTAGGATGAACCTTACCTGAGGCAGCTGAAACATATCCCTGTGGACTAAGATAGAACGTCTCTAATAAGTATGTGTCAATTACCACACCCATCAAATTAGGACACACCATCGCTAGATAGTATCTAGCGATATAAGGCAGAAATAGGTGACACACTCGTGCCTCCAGAATCGAACCACAAAATGTTCTATCACAAATATTTTTTTCTAAAACGCACATTATGTTGAAACACAAGACATGCGCAGGTTCCCATCATGGTATGTGAACCCGGTACTCCCATCATTAGGTTATAAGTAAGCTTTCAATTGGCTTAGGCGAAATCCAAAATTGTACCCTGATAAAGTTGTAAATCCCTACCTACTTCATATTTATATATCTTATATCTTACCAAGTACTTGATTAATGTTATAGTAAATTTATTCCGCTTTTATATGCCGGGACTAAACCATTAATCTTGGACCTTTCTGTACCCAATCATTCGTATTCAGAACCTATCACTATTTTTACAAGGCTTTATTAAACTGGCCTTGTTAGTTCATATGTATGTGAGAGTTAAATCTAGCTACTGAATTTTAAATGGCTTAATCGAAAATGATTGAATTGTAATTTTTTGTACACGTTTGGTTTGGATGACAATACATGAGTAGTGACGTCATTCAAATTCTCAAAGGTAATATATTAGACACTCCAAAATAGCGGATTAATATTTTTTCATCCCTATAATATAAGCTAGTAAATGAACGAAGTATTTTTTTATATAATGTGGAAGTTTTGCCTTACATACAGCATGCAGTCCACCTATCGATAAGCAACTGCTTGCCATACCACTGTCGGCTATAGACGGGTATTCTGAGGACTAAGTTGGAATGCCTCGGATAATGTCTACCTTGCCTTACCCTTCAAACTGAAGCATAGAAGAATGCTGCTTTTATACAGAACTAGTGCTAGTAGACAGGTGATGACGCCTCCGGCGTCGAATGGAACAGGATCCTGTCACCTTAAAATTCGAATTTTCCTACTTTTAAACTATAAGGAAATAAAATTGACTCTCCTAATGGGTTGTCTTTTTAATATTTTTCAATATAAATTCATTATATAGGTATACATAAATTAAGAAAATACGAGTTACATATGTAATTTTAAATCATCCAATTACACATAAAGGAATACCCATCAATCAGTACGCTTGTTTTAATTAATTAACAGCGCACCTCCCGCTAAATGTCACGAAATGAATTAGTACAGAATTTACTAATCGGTTCCGAAATCCTGGTTCAATTAAAATATCATTAATTGAATTGAACGGTATTTAGTACAAGTAGTTTTTATTCAATTGTTTCATATCAATGTTTTTTCAGGACCAGACTTTAAGCACAGTTCTCGATAAGGTAGAATACAAATGCGTTGGCTTGCTTAAAGGCTAAGCTTGAATAACTTGTAAAAATGTATTTTCCATGCCACACACTTCAAACCAGAACACAGCAGCTTTTAATACTACTTTTCTTAGGCAGAAATAAAATGTACCAATCATTTTTTGTTTGGAAGAAATTTGCCTTCAAGCGCCTTTACACGCTTAATACACGCAATCTTTTTGAAATAAACCTTTTTTGCCAGACCTTTCTTGACGAAACCCCTCATGGGTTCCACTCGGCCCTCGCGGGCAGCTACGTAATATGCCAAAGTCCTACCAGCTGAAACCCCACGGTGTTCTGATTTTCTGGACGCCCTTTACTAAAACCATGGGTACGCTAGTAGCACTCGTCCGCGCTCCCGACGGCGGTTGCCCGCGTCCGGACCCATCTCTATTTTGGATGGAGATAGAGTCTTGCCATCATCAATTTTGACGCGCCACCTCGAGGCTTGTTATCGACAGGTCTTTAGACAGACCTAAGTTACATATTTTCTTTTCTTGCACTAGACAGCCTTGATAACTTAATTTTCATTTTAGCGTTGTGACATAAATATTTCTTCATTATAATAAATCTTAAATGTTCATGTTGTCATCAATGTTGTTTCTTAAATCTAATAGACAATCTAGGTATTGTTCTCAACCGTAAAACAAATTAAAATTATAATTTGTCTTGTACATTTGTTATCATCTTCTCTATTTTACTTTACAATAATCACTCTGGTAAATTGTTCAGAACAGTCAACATTTAATTAGTTGTGACATTTCTTATTAGCATTTTGTTAGGGAGCTTTGTAAATGCCAGTCTCGTGGGTTTCAGCTTAGGCTACATTTTATAACTGACTAGGTGTGCTACGCGGTTTCACCCGTTACAAAATAAGAAAAAAAAGAACAAAAATAGCGTGATATTATATAGCCTATAGCCTTCCTCAATAAATGGTCTATTCAATATAAAAATATTTTAAAATTCGAAGTTCCTAAGATTACCCCGTTCAACCAAACAAACTTTATAATATTAGTATAGATTTTATACATATAGAGGTAACTCAAATAACTTACAAACTTTTTATTGTTTTTATTGTTGCAATGTTGAGCGCCATCGGTTAGGTTAAACTAAAGATATTTAAAAAAACTAAAAAATGCATACACATACTGTGTATGCATTTTTTAGTTTTTTAAACTTGAATCTTGAATCCACATACATATGTATGTGCGGAAACCGTTGATAAATAGCATGTTATATTCCTAAAACATACAGTGTTGACAAAAGTGAAAAAATGCCAACATGCATGTGTATCTATGTATTTACAGACACAATATATGTACATAATTATATACAGCTGTGTCAGTTACCGTGAAAAGTTAAATAGTTTTTTCGTATCTCAAAAAATGCCCAAGCCGCCTTAAGAAGTTTTCAGTTCAAAACATGGCAAATCATGTGATGGCCAAGTCCATCTATTTATTTAAAACGTCAAATATCTTTAATCTTGATATGATAATAACTTACGTAATAACTTAAGACAGAAGATCCCTTAAGTAGAGACTAAATAAATTAACGGACTTGGTGTTACATGGATCTCACAATTTTTACCGTAGAAAAACTGAGCTGCGAGGCTAGGTTTTTTTACAGGATGTTTTTGATGGTATTGAAACTTTATAAAGCCAAAAAAAATAAAAACAACGAGAGTATGATTACATTTCATAAAAAATCCTGCGATTTTGAATTCAGATAATTTATTGCTACAACAGATAATGAAATACAATAAAGAAATGAAATAAACACTAGGACACTAATACGAAGCGGGGCGAAAATCAATTTTCGAACAAAACCATTGATTTTCGACGCACTTCGTGGTATTAGTGGTTTACACTTGGTCTACATTCTGACTTGTCGCCCATTTTAAGCTGAGCCTTCGAATCACATGGAATTTTATATACACTACGAACAAATTAAATGGCGAGGTCCGTATAGAGGTCAAATACAGTGTTCCTAGTAAGGGTAGTAGATATTCGACAGTCACTATGAGTTTTGTTTACGACTGCGGTCATGCTGAGGTTCATAGCAATCAATCTCGAATAGGTTTGCGAATAAACTCCTGAAATTTGTTGAGGGAAACAGTCCCAAGGGAGACGGCAGAAGTAATGCTTAGCTGGTGAAAGATATTTTACTGCAGAAAGATTTGCACGATATCATTAAAATGTAAATAATTTTACTATGATCACAATATAGGAAAAACATACTTCTACTGCAACAAATAGAAGTAAATTCACAAAATCGTATTGTAACCAATACTTTTGTTACATATTTCCGAACTGAATACTTTTCATAATTTGCTAACTTCCCAGTAAAATGATTAGAAAAGATTTTCAGAAACTATGTTTATTGTAGGTTGTTATTTCAGTTATTTTTAAGGACGGTTACATATTGACACATAATATTTGAACTACGAACATTTTTCATGTAATTTTCCCTTTTTTACAGAAATAGATATCCACAAATCGGATGGGTGTTGGTCCGAATGGGTGGAAGTTTGGGATGGGTACATGCCCAATGCACCAGTGCTGACACGGATATGTGGTTCCGGGAAAGGACCAATCATGAGATCAACTGGATCTAGACTCACTGTCGTTTACCAGCCTGGACCAAGATCCAAGCCGCATAGAGGATTCCGAGCACACTATGAAGGTCAGTTTTATCTATTATTTAGTAATTCATTTACTAAATTTTCGTTTTTTTACATGTGTGAGTCTTGCCTAATATAATATATTTTTGACGGTGTTGACCCTAAGGGGTCAGAACCAATAACCAGACAACTGCTTAATTTTAAATAAGTAAGTATTTTGTATCGATAGGAAAAAACTTAAAGATGTTTTAAGTCGTTTATCTATAGGAACCCTGATATTTCAAACCAGACTGACAAATTCCATTTTTTAGAAAAGGAATCTCTTATCCAAAATAGTTTGAGAAACCGTGATCTACACAATAGTACATATTTTGTACAAATATATATGTAAAAATGATAAAAAATTATTTAATCAAAATTTATTCTATTCAAAGGATGTTAAATGAAGGCTTGTAAAAACAAAAATGGAC
>DWLI01004705.1:0-10643 GCA_018249915.1 Cecropterus dorantes dorantes
TAATAGATGCTCGAATAGAAATATAAATGTAGCTCCGGAACTGTTAACTTGTAAATAATAAAGAGAACTGAGCCATGATTTGTGCCCCCGAAGGCCTATACAAAATGAAGAAAATTTAATTAAATTTTTATCATACATACCGCCACCCTGCTCTCCTTCAGGTCTAGCCTCATGGCAAGCGCCTCCCTCATGAACACGTCAGGGTAGTGCGAGGCCAGGAACGCCCGCTCCAGCTCTTCCAGCTGCCAGGAGTTGAAGTTGGTTCGCGACCGTCGCCGCTTGCCGCTGTCACCATCGTCGTCGCCAACGCCACCTGGGAGAGACGTTTGGAATTAATTCCATGATAATTTTGTAGCGACTTGCGCTACTGTTTCTTTCTGAAGATTATTTTAAAAGTGCAGTATATAATGTACATCCAATTTTAGTGGCACATGAGAAATTGTTTTTTAATATTTATTGCCCAAAGTTTGTTAATGTTAAAATTATAGTGACAATGATAAATAATTAATATTTCAATTAGATGAAAATAGAAAACTAGTACCTATTTTGATATATTTTTAAGTTTTTTTTTAGTCTGAAGTAGCAAACCAGCATGCTGTTCTTCTGATGGTAAGTAGTCTCTGCCAACGATGGACACCTTTAAGCAACTTCATATAGAACAGAGGTTCTATCTAAAGTAAATTACAGGTATGTTGCTATTCCCGAGAAAAATTGCTTGAGGCAACTTATTCGTCTGGAGTAACCACACACCTGTGATTTGACTTGTAGAGTAAGCTGGCAAACCTTCCATTGAAAGCGGAAGTGTTCGTTTCAATAGTAAATCGCAAATTCTCTTTTAGTAGTTGGCCCTAAGCAGAAACGCATTGGCCTGTTTAAAACTGAGCTGTTCACGACTGAAATAGGCGCGGCCGGTCCGACCGACTGCGGTTGAACCACAGATTACTATAATAAAGTTCATCAATAACTATCATCAACAGATTAACAATATCAAAAGGCTTATAAAAAACAATGCTGACATCTTTCGCTCTACAGATAATAACAGTGTTAACGTAAATTCACAAACCACAGATATAATTTAAAATCTTTATTGGACATTAATGATTATCAAGCCTTTTTTAATAAGCGTGACACGACTCAGCCTCAGACGGTCTGATATTTCAATAATTGAAAACCATAAACTCAGAGCTTATACGCCGACTACAGTCAATACCTATTACTGAATACCGTCACTAAAGCGAAAATATTTCCAATCATCCACAGACGGGATTGAAATGAATAAGACATAACCATAAAAGAAACCGGCAGCATTAAAACATTGTCCATTTAGACAATCCTTCGGCCGTTAAAATGAACTCGCGACCAGGGGCTCATAAAAAAGAGATAATCTCCTACAAAGCGTCAGAACAAGTTTCTGAAAATAGAATATAATTTCTAATTTTCTCCCGGTGATTTTAATTAAAAATGGTCCCGGGAGAGCGAGACGACTACACCGCTCGGAACTAGGGGCGAGAGGGACATCTATAAATTACTCGACTCCGACTTTGGAGCTAAATAAATTAGAAGTGATTAAGAGGAACGCGCTTCTGTTCTGTTGTCCGCTGAACACGTCGTTATGGCGCGGGTTTTAATTAACAAAATTGCTGTAAGTATGATTATGTTACAAGAATCGTGATGTAAGTAAAGGGATATGTTTAATGGTTCATTTAAACGTTAAATTATTTCTCAATCCACGCTAAGTAACTGGCAATATAAGGTGTATTGCCAGTCCTGGTATTTGTTTATTGATTATTTGCATTTTAATCACATTTTCTGTTACAAAAAGCAACATACATTACCTATAATTTCATAAAATTAATATATATTTCTATAATTCCTCATGTTTTCTTTGATTAATTGAATATCAAAATCATTGTTACCGAAATACGAAATCCCAAACAAATGCCATAATTATAACCGATACTCGCTGTCGCCTTAAGAGAGGAGCTAAATTACGCGTGTGTGAGCGTGACAGCAACACATTCCTAATGAGGAGAGTGAAAGAGATGACTATGGTTATTGTATTAAAACAAACGACCGCCTTGGGCCCACAGACAACAGTTTTGGCGCGCTTTAATTTAGTCTGCCTCAATGTTTTAATGTCACTGGGGAGGAAGAGGGGGGACTTACTAAGTATCTATTTGAGGGTTGTATAACTCGGTTAATAAATTCGCGTAGTTAATAATTCTACTTTGTTTTGTTTCAGTGAATAATGATTTAGATAAGTGTCCGTTTTGAATGTTTGAATTTGGAACTGTTTATTTTTTTACGCGACGGCCTAATTAAGTAGGTACTCAGTTTACTTTGTTTAGCGTGGATGATTCTTGTTCAATTATAAACCTACTAATATACCTAATTGAACAATATTTTGTACATACAATCTTCGTCTTAGAATTTTTATATAATAACATTTATTTTTAAATTAGTTTTTATAACGTCGTAAACAAACAATAAAGGAGAAAAGTCAAAGTATATTTGGATTAATCAGAGACACGCATAAAGATCATATCTCGCAAAATATGGCAATAAATTACGAACATTCACAAGAAATTGCCATCCTCAGTGAATCAACTCCCCTTTATACTGTTTGTAATAGAAATATAAATGGCATCGCGAATAAAATCGCTTTTATTGAATCGCAGTATTTAATTCTGGCTGGATATCGTGCGGCGATATTATCTCTACGAATAATAAAAATAAAAATATTAGACTGCGCGCCATTACTGTAGACTACCATGCATTCGGTATCTGTGTACACCTCTCGTAGTTTGTATTCTGAGGCGAGCACAGATAAATAATGTGTCAAATATAAGCCACGTATATTTTTACAGGTAGCCGTGATAATCGTAACTTTTTTTAGAGTAGCAAACGAGCATGCCACCTGATGGTAAGTGGTTACTGCCGCGCATGGGACATCTGTAAGCAACTTCATATAGAACAGCGTTATATCTAAAGTTAATCATAGATGCGTTACTACTCCCGAGGACTGAGATGATCGCCTCATATAAAAGGTGGCAACCTCACCCTTCCACTAAAATGCAAAAACTGATTCATGTTAGAAATAAATGTGACGGTGGTACCTCCCGGTTTAACTACATTGGTTCTACCTGGAAAAAGAATTTGCAAGCACAGATACATAATAATTTAAATATAAAGATGTTATTAATTTATCTGTGATAATCTTTAGAAATTACTGTATTGGCTGAATACTGGCTGATAATGATTGGCTATCATAATTATAATTGTGACGAAATTTATGATTAAATTAATTGACATAAAACCATTCCGTTTTTAAAAAGTCACGAAACATTTACGTTTTTGTTACTCAAATTGTTTTAGGTATTAGGCTTTGCCGTCAAATAAAATATAAAATTACAGTCCATTAATTTCTTTTTTTCACAGCTTTATTTCTTTTTCTAAAAGATAAAAATTTCTAAAAAATTCAATGGAAACCAACACCTGCTTGCCGTTTTTAGTATAACCAACTAGACTACCTTCACACCTGAAATATTTCATATTAATACATAACGTCTACTAAATTACAACCATAAATCAAACAATAATAAATCTAGAATGTAATATAAAACAATCTTTGATTTGCGACAGCCAAATTAGTTTAAAAGGTCTCACTATTGTAAGTGGCCTGTTATATCCTTGTAATATCGAAATATTATCTGGAATTTGGCCATTTTAACCTTTCGCGTGCTGCGGGCCTTATAACATTAAAGTGTGGCATTACAAAGTATTATTACATAGTTTAGGATCTAAGTGGAACTGGCTCGGGGCAATCCGATTCGTGTGAGTGATACAAAGAGTTGGGTTTCTAAACTTGTATAATTTATTAACACCGTTCTGTGGTATAATTCTGTTTGCACTTTGAACCTTCATTTACCGATATATTATTATTGTGCCTATACCTAGTAAGTACATTTAGTAAGAAAAATCTTGATATTAATAAAATATGGATATCTTTTCCTTGTTCATGTCAGTTAGTGGCGCCATCTTGTTAAAAAAGTAGAAATCATTTGACGGTTTTCCAACATTTTAATCATTACACATTTTAGAGGTAAAAACAAAAGTCGATATTTTATCTGTTAGCTCGGTCAGCATTAATACATATACGTATCTACGTCTAGGTAGGTATGTAATTGTATATAGCAGCTGAACTATTGAAAGTCTTGCTTAGTACCTTAGACCTATTCTCATCTCTCTCTCTCATTATTTTTCTAAAATTTGGTGGTTTATTATATTCTCTTAAATTTACTCTGCACGAAAGTCCCGAAAAAAATGTACAGACTTCGAATGCCTAATACTCGAAAATATTCTTGAATAAACTTGAATTAGTATGATACTTTTTAAAGATTGCGTTACTGCTCAAAATATCATAACTTAGTGAGAACGAAGACGCGAGCGAAGCTTATCTCAATGCATACAAGATTCCATCGATACGATAACAACTCAATCGAAGCTCAATTTATAATTTTATTATTCCGCGAATCAATTGATGGACTTACACAGCGAGACGGGTGTAAAACTCTGTATGCTTGTAATGAGTTACCGTTGTAACAACATAATCACACTGCGTTTCCACAAACAACAACCGATCATTCGCGACCAAAATGTTCACACTATGCGGTCGTAAGACCAAAATTTCAAGAAAATAATTAAAATAGTCGTGAACAGTAATATATTGGGTGCAAATTATAGATTTGCGATCCAAATTGTAGGTAATATTATTTTTGATCGAATTTCGTGTAAGTACTGCAAGTGATAGGATAATTGTCAGTTCAGCCAATTTGTGCCTACGTACAGCTTTTTCCAATATACCAATTAAATAAATCGTGAAATTCTTGTGTTCAGTATTTTTCTGGTTTTATAAGTTGTTTATTGAGTGCTAATTTTATGTTATAGAAACTTTTAGTCCATGAAATAATTATTGTTATTTTTTGGTATGACACTGAATTTAATAAATGTAAATCGTACATGTTGTTTTCTATTAGTATTGTCTATGGTCCTACATTTACTTGCTCGTATTTGTACCTACTGATGAAAGTTATGTTAATTTGCTACTTTAAAAAAAAGAAATACATACAAGGTTTTGAAGGTGGTACGGTTCTTCGTAGTTGCTACAACCACATATATTTCTGTCTCATAGTGTTAAGCGCTGTTGTGTTTAGGTCTGAAACCACATCTTTTAGACCTTGAATAACTTTTTCGGAGCATTCCAACCTATTTCTCAGGTTTTATTATTTAAAATGTTTTTACAATTTTGGCTTAAGCGCCTTTAATACTATCTTTATTAATTCGCGGCCATCTTTTTTTTCTTTCTCAGGTCTATACCTGATACAGATGACATATGATATAGATGAGACTATTCTTATATCATTTGTCATCTGCGGCCAACTTAGGTAAGACTCTAATCTTATCTAGAGTTGGTTACACGTGTCCATGGATAGAAATAAGTACATACCATCAGATGCCATGCTTGCTAATTTGCTACTTCAGTATGAAAAAAATAAAAATATAAACCGACTCTCACTTCACTCTGACTGATATTAATGTGAAATTATACGTTCATTGCTAAAATACACATAAAAATTCCGCAAAGGGAGCACGTCGCACGCCGGCCGTAATTTTGTCCCGATCCCGGGAAATTAATTTTCAAAATCACTGCCAATAATAAAGTCATAATTTAAAATCAAAATAGGCACCTATACGCCTCGCCTGACACGCCCGCCAGATACGAACTCACGAGTTTTGAATATAATTTTGGAATATTGGTACAACGGACATATAAAGAGCTAGTATTATGTATTGTATATTTATACGTAATAAGACCTTTTAATCTTTTAATAATAATAATTTTTAATAATAATATTATATTTTGAACTTTAATAGCAAAAATAATAATTACTACAAAGTGTCTCTGTTTTATTGTGAAACAATGTAAATATGAAAAGTCAAACAAATTTAATCAACATTATGTTTTTTTTATTATTTTATAATTTTTTCTCATCTCTACAATACTAAGACAATATTATTATTCTATTAATATTAATAGAACACTTAATGAGTGGCTTATAAATTATACGTGTTACATTGTATAATTTAATGATACTATTGTTTTTAAAATTATATTTTTTAATTTTTAATCTATATTAGCGTGAAATGGACAACTTAACCGCCAAAGTTATTATTCATAGTAACACAAAACAAAGACATTAAAATCAATAAACACTTTACACGTGATTCACGGATATATTAACTGTAATACTTTGAGACAACAAAATTGAAATAACACGTTAAAAAGTGGAAAGTCTGAATGAAGGCTAAATAAATCAACCCTTTTCAAGTTCCAACGTACTCAAGTACATCACTGCTATCGCAATGAAGACATCGGTATAAAAGTCGGCCCATTAAGAATGCCAGGCTAAACGATTCTCCGAAGCAAACTCGCCTCGGCATTAATTGAATTTGTATAATGTGTCGGCTTAAATGCGTACGAGACGATTGAATATGAAAATTGTGGAAATTTTACTGTTTTGTAACTGAGGTCATATATGATACTCGTATACGCTTTCTTAATTAGTAACGTTATAGTAAATTTTGATAATACCAGTAATACAATAAGTGGAACACCACTTAAAAGTGACTTGTTTTTTCATATAAAAAGAAATCCATTTTTTTTTAATATTGTAGTATCAAATGCGAATTGTTAACGCGAGTGAAACTGCAAGGCATAGCAAGTTCTTAAGTTCTTAACATATGAAAAATATATTAAAGTAATATTTCGACGTAAACCTTTATTTTGATATTTTGGTTTCAAGCCCGAGGCCGTTACGAGATTAAATCGATACAAAATACATTGCTCTCCGCTCTATACTCTATTTAGTCTCCTGCATGAAAAGAGCAATAAGTTTAAAATTTTATAAGTTACTCGGATGTTTCAATTTCCGATTATTTTTACCCGACTGCATCCGAAAGGGAGTAATGTTTTTCATGCGTTTGGCATGCGTTAGTGCCCAAATAGCTTGACGGATTATAACATTTATGACATATTATCAGAATCGTCTTAGTTGGCCTAGTGACATATATAATACTAGTAGCCTATATAATTAAAAAAATGGCGCCATAAATAAGGATAATGGTTAATACTCTTTTTATTATCATGACAATGTGAATATCAAAGGCAAGCTAGCAAATAGGGCATTCCAAAAATGTAGGTATCTGTATATTAATTTCTAAAAAGCGTTGAGTTCAGTAAATTATTAAAAAAAAACAAAATATCAGACTCAATTTTAGTAGCAGTCGGTTTCTTGTTTTCTTTATAATTTCTTGTTGCGTTTTACATATCTCTACATCTACATTTTGTGTTGTTGAATCTCATCAACTCTATTTATATCCATCAAATCTATTTTGCATGCCTTGCAAGGTAGAGCTTGACGAATCTACATACTTTTATATATTATTTGCATCATTTTATATACCCATATACTTACAATAAAAATGAAATTTGAATTTGATTTTAATGACATTATTAGCTATGTAAGTAGGCTTGTTACTTTACATACCTATAGTTAGTTTTCGTTATTTACAAGTACGATCTCAATTTTTGGTTCCACTGTGGTTTTAAAATGTTTTTTATTTGATTTCGTGATTCAACCCAGAATTTGAAAATATTACTGCCATCATACATGGACCTTTTTTGAAAATGATCATTCTAAAACAAAAAAATCTACTTAGCTTAGACAAGAATCAAATAATTAACACAAAACTGAATCAAATAATTAATCCTTCAAAATATTTCAACGAATAGTGCCGTTAGACAGATGCAAAATATATCAGTTTGAAGCATACTGTTGGTAAAATTTAAAACTAAAACTTAGGGCAACATTTACAAAAACAAAATACGTCCCTACATTTCAAAATGTCACTCATATCTAAAGCAAGCAAGGCATTCAACGGAGCAAATCACGTGGAAAATTATATTGGGAGCCTTCCAGACATCAGTGTCAAATGTGTTTGAATGTTTTGATCGGGTCTAGTGTAGACCAACTGCTCTTTTTAACTTCGAAAAAGATTCTCAACTTGACAAGGATATAGTTTGACCATGTTTTATAAACGGTAATGGTATGGAATCCGAACTTTATAATGGATGCCTAAAGACGTATTTGCTAGTTTTTTACAAAAAACTTGTCTTTTATGGTACAAATATTTTATTGACAAGGAAATCAAAGTAATATTATGTACAAATTAAATGTAACATAACTTAAGTAGTAATAACTAAAATAAAAATAATATCATCTATAAAACTTATCTAACTTACTTAATTTACTAATGTAACTTTGTTTAAAATATTAAAACTAGTATTAGTAAAAAAATAAATAGAAACAATGAAGATGTGAAAAATTAGTGTACAGTTCACCTGATGACAAGTGGTCACTGTCACCATTGGACTTAGCCAATTACATATAGAACAGCAGTTCTACTCAAATCAGATTACAGAATCACAGATTACTCTTGAGGAAGCAGTAAACACCGTCAATTAAACCCCTTAACAAGGAAACTAGACCAACATTAAATTCCAAACATTTCTCCTTTAAAACATTTTTATATAAAATTTTGATCCTTCGAGCCGGATCAACAATAAGTTTTATCTAAATAACGTTAATTAAGCCATATAAGGAAACTAAACCAACATTAAATTCCAAACATTTCTCCTTTAAAATATTTTTATATAAAATTTTGATCCTTCGAGCCGGATCAACAATAAGTTTCATCTAAATACAGAAGCTAACATAGATCAATACCGCAGAGACAAAGTCAGAACGCAATAATGCAACAACAATAATTGCTAGGGGATTACCCTCGAGAGATTTAGCTGAATCTGATATAGGAAGCTGGATGTTACTATAAAATAAAGCATATATTTTAATACATTCATTGACCTTTTGTATCTGTGCTCTATCATAATGATTCTTGAAAATATTATAAATGCAAAAATGGGTTTCATTAATTATGCTATCAGCGCTCAAGAAAATTGGAATGTTTGCTTCCCCGAGAATTTTATTGATGTCAGAATAATAATGGATAATACTTAAAAGGATTTGAATGGAATTGAATGTTTTAAGTTTCCTGGCGAAGCAACGAAGTTTGCTAGATCACAATATTAGACATACCTATCCCAGTTCTACCTTCGTGCGTAGGGGTAGTAACGCATCTAGTACCAGCCACAGGAAAGACTCTTTTTATAAGGAGTTTTAAGGACCTTCATTAGCGGCAGACAGAACTTACCATGAGATGGCCAGGACCTTTCAGAACTTTTATAGACTCACAGGTAAAAAAAATACTGTTCTTCAAGACTTTTAAAGTGAGTAATAATTATCAATATGCACATTATATGATAAATGAAATGAGATATGTTTTTTTGCATGGGCCTACGAGGACACTTATAAATTGTCAGTTACAATATTTTTTCTCACACTACCATCGAAACACGACATGAATTGAAGAAGATCCTGCAAGAAACTCAACGGGCTTGCCTTTTTTCTTTGTATTTTTTCTTATTTTTTACCTTGTTTTTATTTGATCTATAAAAGCTAGCTCTAATATCTTGCCTCACATTTCACTGAAGCAGAGACTTGTTTGGCAAATCAAAGGTGTGTACCTACCCAAATATGATTCATTTATAGTAGGTAGATACTAATTCTGAATAAATATAAATCATTCTGCACAAGATTCATTAAAACAAGTAGAGCAAGGTAAATTTACAAAGTGAAGTTACGTTTAATTAAGATCTAAACATAAAACACAAGATCATAAAACGGTACAATTAAGTTTTAATCTCTAATCACATTCCTTACAGCTTACCTTCGCATTCATAAAGGTCAATAAACACTTTACATTACTACAATATCTACATTGATATATATTTCTTCTAGATTTTAAACTAGAGTGTAACTTAGAAATGAAGCGATACAACTAAGATCTGTAAAACGAAAGGAATGTAATGAATTCATTGTGTATTCATTTATTTAAACTGTACAGAACCTGGCCTCTGAGAAACCGAGGGTTTTTCTTTCAGTAGTAGCTATTAGGGTAAGGTAAATCCTGAGTAAGGTAAGCCCTGCCATTACCTAGGGTAGCTAAGGCTAAAAGCAGAACGCATTCGGAAGTCGTTTCGGTTTCGAATTCAAAGTCACTGAAATTTGTCAGCGAAAAATAATCAGCAAGAAAATGTTCCAGCAAAAACAAACAATGATTGTCCAGAAAATATCACGCAATAGAAATAAAAAATTCTAAGAAAGTCCACGTGTCCCAAGTAGGACGTCTAGGAAAACCCGCGGACCGCAAAGAGAGTTTCGCGAACCTCGGTTGGCCATTCGCTGAGAAAGGAGATCTGACTTTGTAGAACAGTAATAGTTTAATTACAATATAATTGATAATTCATAATTCATAATACTTTATTTGTGAACATAGGTTGGAGAAATAGATGTACATAGTATTTGGTTATGTACGCTACATTCAACCCTCTTGGGTATACAAATATTTATAGGTATTTATACGTATTTAATAATTTAATTATTCCATCAGTCTATTACATTTAC
>DWLI01004706.1:0-10642 GCA_018249915.1 Cecropterus dorantes dorantes
GGAGTCGCCAATGCATCGCCGGCGACTCCCCTGGTCATGCAGTGGTACAATATTCCAAAAATGTATTATAATACTTTCGTTACTATTTTTGTTATAACTACAAAAACATATAACCCGACAGCTAATTTCAGTTCCAGCAGTCGAGTCTTGTTTCATAATAATTTCTTGTTTACCAACGCAATGGAAAACTCTAGCCCATTATTATCAATCAATTTCTGTTCTATACTTAACGGGTCTCAAAGAATGAGAATGGTTTAAATCACATATGGTCAGCTTGCATCAAGGAAGAAATGCCCGGTTTCGAACCTCAAACCCTAACTGTACTCATATAAAAAAATGGATTGCGTAAGTAAAAAACTTTTAAAATATTTAGTAATATACCTTTAAATAATCATGTCTAACATTTCATGTCTAATGTAAATCATACCAGGTAGAAATTGTCCGTATAATTTTTCTCCTGTAGAAAAAGAGTATTATAAAAAAAAATCTCACTGTACTCATATTCTACGCGCCATCACACACCTACTATACAAACTCCAATTCGCAAATCTTTTTTTCTGTGCTATATAAAAGTGTACACATTTTCAAATCGACGAAGCATATGATTAAAGGAATATTTTATTATCAAATAAACATGAGATCAAAGGTTTTTTTACAAGCACTTAAAATAACGACAGCGGGGCTTAAAATAACATAGGATTGCTATTTTGCTTTATGCCAGCATTGATCGGTGTTTTTAAGAGATGTCTGAAATAACCGCCTATTCTAACGATGAAAAAAATGATTTAAGTTTCGTATGATCTTATAAATTTTTCGGACTATTAAAATCATTCTTTTCTGAACCTGTCGGATATAAACGTTCTTAAAAGAAAATGTTTGTATTTTCATTTACAGAGCAGTTCAAAGAGTTTTAACTGAGTATTGACAGCTGAATGGTTAAATATCGGCCTTTTGTCCGAGGTTTGAATCCCAGGCACGCAAAACGATTTTTCTAAAATAATGTGCACATTAGGAATTAATTTTGTCACTGTTGTACGGTGAATGAAACCCTGTAGGTAAAATAAATTTTCAAACGTGTGTAAAGTCTGCCAATTCGCAATTGGCCAACGTGATTGACTCTGGCCTAAAACTATCGCAATCTGAGAAGACTCGTGCCCAGCAGTGGGACAATAATGAGTTGATGATAAAGTAGACATAAAATACGTTTACACTGACATTAGTTACAGATGTCAGTGACAAACAGCACCGCTACCTCTGTTTGAGTTTGAACTTATTTATAGGACGTATTGAAAACATTTCCACAAACACCAATAATCCACCAGAGATCTTTTTAAATATGATATTGCTTTGAAAATTTCAAAGTAGTTCTGGAGGCCCGAATTTTTACTTAATAGTGAATTGAAAGTCTTATGCTTAAGATTTATAATTTGACAAATAAAAATATTTGATAAATATAAATTATCTCATTTCGATTCGGAATTTGACCTCATTCTCTTCCAATCATCGCTTCGATTCCAGATAGAACAATTTGCGTCATTTTCTAAATTGAATCAATTGGTTTTCGAAGAATCCATGATATTTGTAGCGTTAAATTTAATCGCCACATAGCTCAGTGGTCGTAATGTTGGCATGAAAAGTATTTTTACAGCACTGAAATCTGGACATACATTCACGCAAACTCCTAATTATAAACATTTTAACTGAAGAATTAGAGAATGATACGAGTAGGCACTCATTATTTACTGTCTTCAAGCAGATTTTCAGATTTTTTAGTTATGTTTAGATTTTAAAGAGTTTTTTTTTTAATTTAAGTAGGAAATAACTGTTTAAATACAGAAAAATAAAATTGTCATATCTTTAACACTTATAGCCGCAAGTCTTCCAGCAATTAATTATAGACAGTGTGATTCTATAGACATAATGGATACTGACATCTACGAAAACACTGAGGCATTTCTTAAGTGTCGTCTTGGGAGTGGAACCACGAAGGGTTTTACCTTCAAATGTCAGTAAAACAGCAAACATATACATAGAAGAAGACACAGGCCCTGTAACTTTTCAAATATTGCGATTTTTTTAATGACTCGCAACATCTTTTTGGACATCCCGCGTGACATAGCCGAATTTAATATGAGTAAAACAATACTTACAAACAATACCGGAGGAACCCGGCCTGTGTAAATGTTTATACCCTACGGTACACCACTTGAACCGTAAAAGGGCTTTGAAACAACTGCAATAAAGTGCTCATTGAACTTTAATTGAAAACAGTCTATCTAATTTTCTATCACAACTTATTTTATTGAAACTCAAGGAACCTTTTCTCCGGCCAAAATTAAATCGGCTAAGTGTAGGTAAGTCCAACACATGTTCCGTATTTCAAGTGAGAATTCTTATAACCAGTACGACATGCTGGAACATAAGAACTTATATGGATTTAATGTTTTAGTCGATGATGACGCTTCAATTGATTCGTGTCGTAGTTATAATAAAAACACACAAAGGCGGATAAATAAATTAAAAAATATATATATTTATATCACAAAAAAAAGAAAAAACAGAAATCCGAAGCATGATAGACTGGTAACAGACCCTCCATTTAGTTCGTTTTGTATTTTGGTCTGGCCCAAATACTAATACAAAAAGAATAAAAATAAAATCAAAATTTGACGTTTTTGACATTACCTACTAATACAAAATTCACAACACTATATTTATATGTAATTTATAATCTTAACGAAACAGCGATTAAATTGCTTTCGTTCTTCGAACATCAATGCGGACCACTAAAAACTTCAGTTCACGTCCCTAATATCGAACGATACGGTGTTGTTAAAGGGAAAACTCATGAGAGGGTATTTTGGGTTCTCTTCCGATTTTTCGCGGTTTTGTTATGCACGCGTCTCGTTCTGTGTCTACCTTTAATAGAAAGTTTTTTGGCATCACCTATTGATAGTAGGTATTATTTTATAATAGTCGCACCATTTGATTCCCTATATTTCTAAATACAACAAAAAATCAACGAATATACTTGAAGTATTACTAAAATAAATTCAATTAATGTAACTTTACATTCATAATACCACGCTAAAATATATTCGATCGAGTTTGAGAGAACCAACTTTAATCAGAGATATTACAGTTCACTTGTCGCACTGCAATTAGTGAAGATAGTGAATACAGCAATCAAACGGTATTCGTAATGGCTTTTGGTTAAGGACCATGTCACACTTACGTTTTTAAGCTAAATTATATTTTAGTATCAAACTAGCTTGCAGTCGGCTTAATTATATGTAAAGGGTCACTGAAGCCCATAAAAATCTCTTATTACGGAAAATTAGTATCTGAGGATTTAATTGGGTGCCATATATATACATGAAGATATCTATTGACACATTCAAATTAAAACCCTGTAATGCTTAATCCATCAGTAAGTCAATAAAGTAATTGATCCATGATAAGTTCTACAGCCACCATTAAACTTTGTATAATGGTATAAAGTATTTATTATTATATATTTTACTGATAAATTATATAAATGCCACGATGCAATACAAAGCCACGGTCATACGATTAAACTTTCTATTTGAATGTAGAAATGTCAAGTCGCATTTAACTCCCGATAGAAATATTGTCACTTCAAATTGTTAAAAAAAATAGAATTAAGATTCCGATTGATTCTCACATATTTCAATACGATAATTTAATTGAAAGTCTTGCTTCACAATTTGATTTTATAAAACAATGAATCCAATTAAAAGGTTTCAGCATACTCAATGGAAGGTATGCATATTCAAACAAAGCCGTACTTTCTATTTGCAAACCGCAAATTGGTTCCGATGAGTGTGATAAGATCCTAATTCATCCGCGCTGGATCGGCTGAAACACTCTGCTATGCTAATTCTGCTTTTAGTCCATTTGCGAATGGAAATTAGGTGACGAGGTCGGGTCGTGATAGTTTCATTTGGAGATCTACTTATGCATCACCACATATGGCTAATAGGAGTACTGCAGGGTACGATTTTTGGTCCTAATTTGTTTGTCGTTACTAACTCTGTTAGATTTAAGATACTTATTCGGTGAGTGAAAGTAAACAGATAATTGATACTACCTTAAAAAATCGTCAAAGTAACAACTTTATTCCGTAATTGATTTAACCTTTTACACTGTTTACAATGGAAGCAAACATTATGGATGTTAAAGGCATAATAAAAACGTAGCACCCGAGACACGCCAAATTTTCCTTATAGCTATCGTCGACAAACTCCATTATAAAAGGAAAAGTAATGGCTGAGGGGTTTGATAAGCATGCTTATGCAAATTCCCATTTCCATAACCCTATAGAAACGTCTAAACGGTGTACCTGACAAAAGGCATTGAGGCTCTTGCGTGTCGAGCGAAAATGATCGTTTCACAGCCGTCCTAACCGAAACATAACAGACAAAGAATACCAACGACGATAAATCTTCGTTTTGAACACATTTTTAGCGACAAAACTACTTTTCTGTGCCGCCCCAAGGTACAACTCAGACGCCACTCCTAAGATGCTTAGCCCACAATTAGTTGCGCCGTGCGTGTGAAATAATGCTGTTCTCGTAGAAATGTCGAACTTCCTTTACTATTTTTACTTGAGTAAAGTGAGTGAAATGAGTGTGAGAAATAAATAACATTACAAATATATTGGTTTGGGTGATTCTACTACTGTTAGAAACTTGATATTCAATCTCGGGTCATAGGAAAGTCTCTTGCATCATTATCCTATTTTAGCAACTGAAAGGATTTAGCCTATAATTCTAAAAAACATGATGGAAAAGATATTATACTGTTAATTAATTAATTTCTAACATCGTACTAGTTTGTTATAACATAACTTCTTAGTCTAACAAGCAAGTCCGGAATTCAAACACGGACTTCCGAAACTTCCGAAGTGCAAGCCTCAACATAGTACAATTATTGTATTGTTTATTCATTATTCTCTTAACTCTTCAAAATCGTAATGTATGTTTGGCCCACTTTAAATTATCGTGACTACGATTAATCAAATGGAAAGCCTGTCTCTTTTGTAAATTCTACTCAATCGTACTACCTACCTACTTTATTACTGGCAAAAACAAAGAAACTACTGTAAGTATTTAATCGTAAGTTTTATCATAAAAGTTATTTGTTGTTGTGGAGTGGCGAAGAAGTTAGATATCTAAGTTGAGTCTCAGTGCCAAGCGGCGGTAGGAATTCTGCGGCGCTCTGTTTTAAAACTTTCCAACAGCTTTTGTTATTGTTTGTTTCCACGTGACCTGGTGTATAAAATGTTAAAGAACCTCCAGGTAAACAGCGAAAGCCCATTAGCATTTCTTCAGTACAGATGCTTCACAAAACACTTTGACTTTTAGAACGGTGGCAATTAAAATTCAGTAGGTCCGTCCATTAACCAATGTTGAAGAATCTTGTACTATTAAATAAATGACTAGCAGTTACTCGTGACTTTGTTTGCGCAATATTAAAATGGGTATTCGCATTTAGCCTACATTGCGTCCAAATGAAAAATGAGATGGTAAGTGCTATTTTACGACCACCCAGATGACTGAACAATATAGCTTAAAATGAGTGCAAAAGTACTGACTAACTGATCCTCCTACCTAAAAGCAGACAACATCTCTTAATTAAGATGTCTAAAATAAAATCTCATTAATTTTCTTTGTTGACCTTTGTCAGCAAAAGCTTCTGGAGTGCGTACCTGAAACAATAGAATTTTATTTTAAGTCCCTGTTCCAAATAAGAAAAGATATTACAAAAGCTTTGGAGTAAATATTAATGATATACATAATGATAAATCAAAAAACCTCTTAACACTTGATGAGTTTTCGACCAAAGAAATAAGAACAAAGACGTAATTTTATACTGAAGGAAACAAATTCGATAATAATATTTGAATTATAAATCTACCAAATAATCTGCTGTTTGGTACTCACTGCTGGACATAGGGTTCCCTAAAAGGAATATTATATCACCCGACCTTTCAAAACCGGCTGATTTACATATCAGGCGAAAACATAATTGGGCAAAAATGGCAACGCATCTGTAATTGACTACAGATCAAACTAGACTGCATGCTCTTTTGCTAGTTTCAATCTTATAAAAATCTCTCCACGTTTAATTAGACGCTGCGGTACATGCAAGAGTACAGGAAAGAAATAAATTAAATCTAGGAAAGATCTGAAATTAAGTGGTCTGTTAGTAACTATACAGTAAAAAGGCACCTATATTTGGGACTAACACCATAGGTGTGTTGAGTTTATAATATTTTATATAGTATATATATAAATGTCTCCTTACTAATAATTTTTGATACACATTACACTTTATACACATTTACATACATTTACACTTAATATGAACTTATATTATAAACTTCATCAGAATTATTAAATGAAACTGATAGTATGAGAAGATACCACAAACAAGCTGTAAAACAACAGTTCACGAGTACCTACACGGTAAGCATAAAAGGCATTTGTCTCACCGTAAATCGCTAACTAGGATCGAGCCAAAAGATGATAAGGTTAATCAAAACAAAACATTTTATTTAAAGTATGGAAGTAGCAAACGAGCATGCAGCCCCTCTGATGGTAAGTGTCTACTACAGCTCATGGACATCTGTAATCAACACTGGGTAAGATCAAAGTCTCGCCTAAGCTTACCCCTGAGGACTAAGATGGAATGCCTGCATACATAATACCTGCTGTAATTAGGGTAAATCTATAAAAAAAAAATCCTCAATAACTTCGATAAATATTAATGGCATTCGATATCTTTCAATGGCATTGAAGAATATGCACGAGTATACATATAACACCGTTTAGGTTTAAATTAATTCTTCAAGTCATATATAAGTCTTACACTTGCCAGATTCCGGGTGTTATATTTTACTAGCTGGACACCCGCTACTACATAAGAAAAAAAACAACAAATAAATATGGCATGATATTATATAGCCAATGGCCATCCACGTTAAATTTTCTACTGAACCAGTAGTTCCTGAGATTAGCCCGTTCAACCAAACAAAATCTACTGCTATATAATATAAGTATAGAATTATAGATAGTATAGATATTGATGTTTTGTGAGAATTACATTTCTATCGTTTTATCTTACACTCGTTCGCGGTGTGACACGTAATATCCCAGATACACCCCAAATTACAGTACAACAATAAAATTCACGGAGTACTCATAAAGTTTCTAGTTCAGTGAAAGCTTGTGAATTATCTATGAGTCGTAAAAGAAAGGTCTGTCATCGCATGTTTAATACAGGCTTATTGGATACGCTTTTCAGTTTTTCGTTTACATTTGATTTGTTGTTGCATATTGTACAATTCGTGTATTCGATGTGTTTATAGGTTAACAGTGAATAAAGCTTCCTATTCAAGGACTTACAAGTTATAAGCATGCATAATATAGTTCTTTGTCTTTCGATGTTTCCTTTCTATCATTTTACTCTACCTTCATGTACGTACTCGAATTTGAATAAAGCTTACTACTATTGTACTTATGTGACTTACAAGTTATAAGCATGCATAATTAATGTCTTCATATAAGCCCATTCAGTTCGGTTTGCAAACGAGTAGCTACATAATTTACCGAGCGATCGATGCCAACGAACACGAATTATTATGTATAAGTCAACCTCTATGGATGTTTGCATATTCCCACAACTTATAAATATCGTGAATGATGTATTCAGGGATATTTAGGTGACATTTGCGTAGTTGGAGGCCTTATGGAAAGCTAACCATTCTACACCGACTGGTACTAATCCGTACCTTCCCTTACTCATCTGCATTATAGGACTGAAATGGAAGGTCCTTACCTCTTCTAATGGTGAAGTAGGAAATAAAAGTCGGTTCGAAGACAACCGTCAACGTTGACTAACTTACTAGCATGGTATAATGCCACTTTTAAGCCCTAATGTGCATTGCGGATCACATTAAGCAATAGAAAATGAGCAATTTGTTAGTCTCAAAATCCACGATATGGCATCTGGGCTCAAAAAAATTCATTTTTTTATGTTATTATTGTGTTCCAAAAGCACCCATAATCTCGTATTTATGTGTGCTAAGACTTGAAACTTTTTCACACAATTTCTATCATATCTTTTTTAAGATATAGTTTTATTAATCATAAAATTCATATCAAAGCCGTGTACATAAGGATAGACAAACTATAGTTCTCCTATATGTATTGAAGTTATGTACAGATGGTAACTATCGCGTGTTCTTCGGTCATTGATACTATTTGGTACTGAAACTTTTATGAATCTTGTTGTTTTCAGTTGCAGATCAATATTTAGTATTGGGTGGTTTTACTGTTGACTCCCCAAGACACGTCTGCTTAGAATATTTCGAATTTACGAGTAGGTGATAAAACTTCTTATTGGTAAGGAGTCACTTGATACTTTAGTATTAGGTGGATGTTGCTTGATTTGTATTTCAAATCTGTAATTCTTATGTATTTTTATTAAGCAAGCATAAAAAGTCTTATTGAAATTTATTTACTTACCTTATTTTATTTCAATTTTTAGAACCTAAGTACTTAAAATTTTACTTCAAGTATCTACTTAAAGTAATAAAAGAAGCCTTAATATAATATTTTTAGGATGAAATGAAATATATTTGTTTTGTATAGGGCTACGGAGGCACTTACAAACTGTCAGTTATAATATTTCTTATTAAACTACCATCGGATCGGACGACCTCAGCTGGGAAGATCCAGCAAATAATTCAACGGAATAGTCTTCTTACTTATTCATTTTACTTTGATATTTTATACTTAACATAGTCTGATAGAGAATGCGTCTATGAATTAAACATGCCTTTAAAAGTTTTGGTAAGAAATTGTAAATATTAAAACCTCTAAAATTTATTTCTGTAATTTTTATACATACATATAACCGTTCAAAGGTGAACTTAATGCTATTAGCCTTCTCTGGCAGCCAACCTTCAGACACAAACTTTACATCGAATTATTGTTCAACGTCCAACTGTCTGGTTAGGTTCACTACAGTCGGATCGAGAGCAAATTTCGTGCAGTAACAGAGGTCAAAGCTTCAGTTTTCAACTTCAGTTTGGAGTAAACCAGTAATATCTGCCTCAATCCGGACCAAATTGGATTGGACAGTGCCGCACCGGCTTTGCATTGGAATAAAATATTTTATTTAGTACTCCTTTCCAGTTTCAGGTACAAATTTTCAATTCTTGTGTCATGACCCTTTTTTGGAATGTCGTTGTTTTTGTTACGTTGCTGAGTTTTGAGTTGGAAAGAAGTTACTGCCGCCGATGGATATCTGAAACCTAGTCCATATAGAAAATATTCTATGTGAAACCAATTATAGATACATACTTTTGACGACTACGACCACTCATGTATAAGCCAGACGGCATCCACATCCATCCACCGAAATGCACGCTAGAAATAGGTCTGGCGGTGGTACCCGCCCCGTGGAATCATACGACTGGATCTACCACTTTTGATCTATTCACACAAATAATATTAAAATAATCTTGTAAAGATGGTAAGCATACTTCTCGCACGTACCCAACCTTAAATTATATTTCTTTAGGGGACAGTACTTTTACGCATAGATAGTGTGATAATAATATCAACACCGATCAACACCTCTATTTTGTGTTGTAGCAGGCCCCGCAGGTAAGATTGTTATTTTTTTTCTAATATTTGATACAGGAACATCCGAATTTCAATACATCCGAAAACTGTTAAAAGTAGAAAAGCCAAGTATAAAATAATTAAAAACCACAATTCAATTAAAACAATCTAAAATCCAATTACGTACACAACCCAAAATTTGATTCGGAACGGAATCATTTACTGCAAGACTCAGGCTAGCGTGCCGGCTAGGCATTACCTATGCCATACATAAATCATGGTCACCAACTTGGTCCATTTTAGAATGAAACTTTTGTTCGCATATTTAAGACCCATTGAATTCTTTGGAGTTATAACTTTCTGGATTCATAATTGAAATTTGAAACTAGGTCATGTAATAACACCAATCCTGCATTATCCATTTAATAAATGGTGTACCTACTCAGTTATTTAACACAATAAGTGATGTATAAAAATTACGTATAGATTTCCCTATTTTAATTAATACATGTGTATATGTAATTTATATTAATAATTTAAAGCGGTTTTTTGATGGGATAGAGTCTTTTATCTCGACTGATGAAATGTTTTGAAGCGGTAATGTCTTTCACTATCTGCTACCAGAGAACCCTCGGCTATTTTGGTCACATCACTTGCCTACAAGCAGACCTCCTCGACATTACTAGTGCTAGGTAAGGTAAAAGGAAAGAGACATCGCAGCCAATCACCTACCTGATTGTGCGATCAAATAGCTGCCTTCATAGGACTCCCCATTGCGACGTCAGTTCGTTTTTGCTAATTAAGTTTAAAAAAAAATAGTCAAATTCAACTTCACGCTCGACAAAAACAACTTATATGATTTTAAGCGAGTATTATCGCGGAATTGATACATATTAAAATGTTACGGGTACTTACGATATGGATATTTTTTAGGTTCCATATCCGAAATATCGGCAAAAAGAAATTAAACATCCGCATATCGTGAG
>DWLI01004707.1:0-10641 GCA_018249915.1 Cecropterus dorantes dorantes
TCATATTTGTTTATTTTTTAATAAATCGTTTGATATGTTCCTAAACAGTATTTTATTAATAAACAAACCTTTCTTTGTATATTTTAAATAAAATCTCACTGTTTTACTCTGAGGTCTGATAGACTCTTGATAGGTGGTTGTGTGACAAAAATCTATGCTAGGTGGTTAAGGGTTAATTATGTAAATTAAATTCAGTAGTTTTGATTTGATATGATTTTAAACAAAGAGACACACGGATGAAAATTATTCTAAAAAATATAATATTTTATTTGCATATCTATATACCTATATGATGTACGGAAACGCGGGATTTTTTTTATTTTTTTATAGGTATGTATGGTAGGTATGTAGGTATGCTATGGTAGGTAGGTAGGTATCATTTCAATATTTACTTTATCCAGGAGGATTACCTACTTAAAAAAAAAACTTTTCAATATTTGAACCTCCAGTAAAGCAATGATTCTTACTTGAAGTCAATCACAGATAAATGTGCACGCTTGTACAGTAAGTTGGGAAGGGTTCAAATGGGAAGCAATATGCATTATGACATCTTCAAAATGAGAACACATACAATAAAGCATACTAGCGACTAACTATCTATTTGCCAATACAACTATTAAGTGCCTAACGATACTGCATCGCAACGAATTTCAAAATAATTATATAAGCATTTTAAGGGTTAATTTTAAATAAATCTCACGTGACTTGGCGTTATACATCAGCCATACATTTATAAGTGACGCCTGACCAACCTCGCTTAAAGTACGGACCGGCTATTTCTGATATGAAAATTATAGGGCGGGTATTTTAAGTCCATTAAAATTTAATAGGGTAGTTGACAGCACGCTTTTTTAAATGACTAAATAATTAACTCAATGTGCCTGGTGTTTACGTGGATTTTTAGTCTAGAAATTTTAAAACGTTTCGTGTTATTGCGAAACTTGTGCTTTGAAGGGTGTGTTTAGACTCTAGAAACAAAGGCTAATTGGGCATAATAGCTGCTATCCCTTTCTTCTCTCTTTGTTTTTTTTTTATGATAAATACCAGAGAATGATGCCGATAACTTGGTGATAAATCGCCTCTACCAATCATGAACATCTGTAATCAATCCCACATAAGATCAGAGTCTTAAGGATTGGGTGCAGATGCGCACCTACGTTTAAGAAATAAGTTGGAACGCCTTGATTAATTTTTTTTAACGTCTTGGATACCACACCCTTCAAAACACAGCATTGGTCAAAACTGCTGTTATTGAACTGAAATATGTGTTGCGCTATCTCCAGAATCGAATTATAAATTCCTCCTTAAATTTTCGACGACACACGTGGCGGAGCGGTCACCGTACCGGTCTGACGCGCAGTGGGTCCCGGGTTCGATCCCCGGCCAGACAGACATCTGAATGATGAATTTAGATTTCTGTTCTGGGTCTGGGTGTTTATGTATTCGTCTTAGTGTGTCCATGGCACCCGCAACACAGGATAAAATCCAAGTGCGGGACTAGGAGTATAGAAAGCGTGTTTTTTTTACATTAAATTTGACGACTGTAGTCGCAGTAACCAATTATTATTATATAGAGATCTCGTTTATTTTTTACTTCTATATATATAATGCTTATAAACTACTGGGAGGTTTAAACATACGTATAAGTTGCAAATCCATAATTATTTCCATACACAAAGGAATGTTTATTTTATTTTATTTTATGAGTCGCCAAGTTGTTTCTATATAGGAGTAAAATAAACTGAAGTGTCTGTGATTTCAAAATGATTGCCATTTTATAATACCAATTTATGTCCGTCTGTCTTTCTAATCTTGGAATTGGCTGGATTTAGACGACTCACTTAAATTTCTTCGAAACAATTATATTCCTTCATAATAAACCAAATATCTGAACAAAGATAAACAATGTCTAGCCTGAGGGGTTTATTGTTATAATTTGAGCTCCATAACTTTATATCGTTCGATATCCAATAGACTGGCTTTGTTTGACTACACTTAAATACATTCATTATTACTTCCATAGTTTATTAGGCTTTTGGACTTTGGATATTAAATACAGAGCCGTTTTAGATTACATTATTAAAAACATTCATCTACCTACACCTTATTTGGTTTATATGGTTTGTTTGTGCTTTTTATTTATATTTGAGCACAGGCTGACAACAAAAAGAAGCCGATAAGCTATACTCTGCCCTGCACCTTTGTGGATTCGGAGGGGGAGGACTAGGAACTTAAACCCCCCATAAAATTAAAAAAAAAAAAAACATATTTTAGACCTACACTCAGTCTACTACGACTAGGGGCTTTTACCCTCCACCAAATCTAAAATCATATGCCTTGACACAAATCTTCTGGGACTAGGGGCTTAAACCCTCCATCAAATCTACAAATATATGCTTAGACCTACCCACAAGTCTAATATGACAAGGGGCAAAAGCCCTCCAACCAAATCGAAATCATATGCTTTGAACTACCTACAAATCTAAAATCCTGCACTTAAGTTCATCCGCGACCTTTTAAGAGGCGTTCTAGATCTAATAACCATGAGCTGTTCCAGGTTATTAGATACGTGCCCGAATAACTACTTTCTTACACTTCTCCTGTGAAACTACCCAGGCTAGTGTCTATCATTGTACACAAGTGGATCGAGCAGGACTATCAGAATTGTGCACGTACTCTTGTATGTCCTGTGCTAGGCTAGATCGCAAGCGAAATAATATAGATCCATTAGCAAGATTTGATCGTATGAAATCGGTGTCTCATGGCCGTATATTCAGCCCGATGTTAAAAATGACATCATCGTCACAGAACAACAAATTTATGTGAAATTCACTGTAATTCAATTCATGTAAATTAAAAAAAAGTCCGGTACACTAACAAATTTGTATTAAAGTAGCGTGCGGTTATTATGATGGCAAGTGTTCACTGACATCCTTAAGTATATATCAATCCTAAATTTAAAAAAGTCTACTAATATTCGAACACATATTAGATATAACTAAAACAAATAAAGTCATGCTTGGCTAAAAAGATAAGTCTGTCACACTATTCTTTCTTTGAATAGTAGAAATTGAAAATACATTTCGAGTTGCAAACATTATTATTTTTCCTCTAGTTAATGAATGGGGCCTAACTATGTATGTTGTCTCGATCCATCTCATTTCCTTTACGGGATTGACAAATGAGAGAAAAAACTACCCTATTCTAATTAGTATGACCTTTTCAGCAAATGAAGCTTCATGATTTCATTCATTATGAGTTTTCTGGGATAGGAGAAATAATGTATTAGGTTTTTATTTTTATTTATTTGCCAACATACGTGAAACATCGCACAAAGGAACTCATGTTTGTTTCATGTGATTATTTGTATGTTTCTTGGTATATTTTTATAATGATACAAGAAAGTTTTATAAAACTTGCGACATGATTATGTTTAGAACTGATCTTATACGTATTTTCCATAAAACTACGTTCGAGCCAAAATTTCCAATTATGATGACAGTAAAAAAATGCTTTTCTATTATTGCTGTAAAATAAAGTAAAAAACGAGAAAATAACGAGAAAAAAGTTTCTCTTCCCGTGATAGTTGTAGGCTTCCTACTAATATTTTTTTATGTATAAATCTAACGATAAGGCACACGGGCTACCTGATGAAAAGTAGTCACCGTCGCCAACGGACATTTGCAACACCAGAGGAGTCGCCAATGCATCGACGGCTTTGATGGAGAGCTCTTTTCACACCCTTTTTGAAGAGCCCCATGTCATAGCGCTCCGAGAATACCTCAGTAATTAAAAACAATAAATTATCTTTATTTTCTGTAGGTCTACTACGGAGTCTCTTACAAATTGACAGATACATACTTTTTTCACACTACCACCGGATCGTATCACGACCTTAACCGAGAAGATCCTACAAGAATCGGCAAGAAATAACAACGGATTTATACTCTTTCTTAGTAATCCATCGATCGTTCATGCATTATTAAAGTAATTAAAGTAAAGTAAGTTCATATATTTACTTTAATTTTATTTATATATTATCTTGCTTTTATATTTAAAACAAAAAAAAAACGAGAGAAGCAGAGTCTGAGAGTTTGCATTGTTAGTTATCTAATTTGACCAGTAATATACACCGCCAAACGAATCTGTGTTCAAGGTTCATTGTATGAGGTTCAACATTTCTATGGATATACATATGAATCACGTGTATGTCCATACATTCTTCTTCGTGATACGACTTAGGACACAAAGCCTTCACAAATGACACACGTGTCTTTTGTTTGGTTTTTTACGTATACAAAGCACGTGTATTTTTGACACCCATCACATCGGAAAGTCGGTACCTATTGTTATTTTTTTGTGAAGGATTTGTTAAAATGTAGTATCGGAATAACTTATTCGCTAAGACGATTTGTTATCCTGTTAGTGTAATATCCACTTGTACGAATAAACAAGATTTCAAGCGTCGGGTTGTAATATATCACTGGCCTTTTAAGGTCCATGAGATTTATGGGATGGGAACGAAAATACCATTTTTTTTATATTTCTGTGCCTCCACACTATTCAATTTTGGAAATATTTGGATCGATACTAATTTAATTTTCACACTGAAATATACCTTGTAAGAAAAAAATAGTCTTAATTTTAACCTTGAACAATTTGAAATGGTGCACGAGTCGCATACCAAAAATAACCTTTAAAATATGACTGAAAAAATATTTTCTTTCCAGAATAAAACAAAAAGATGCCATAAGAGAAAGTAACTTTAGAAGGTTTTGATGTCGTGAGAGGATCACAAACGCATAAGCGATGATACGGACGTGACTAGAATGAAGAATGACGCTACGTCCACACACCTTCCGATTTTACCGGATCGGATCGGATGCCATATTTTTTTATGATATTGTACAAGAAAACGAGCATGTAGCCCAATTGATGGTAAGTGTTTACTGCCGCCCATGGACATCTGTAAGCAACTTCATATAAGGCTTCTATCTGAAGTCGAGGACTAAGATGGTTGCCTCATATACAAGTGAGCCACACTCTTCCACCGTAACGCAAGAACTGCTTTACGCTAAAAGCCGTGGCGGTGGTACCTTCCCGGTTAAACTAAACTTTTTCTACCAGCTTGTACATAATAATTATTACAGGGTGACACTTATATCCCATATTCTACACTAGTACACTGGATAATATTTTCTTGGTATTGGTTGCTATTGACTACAGCTGTTATCATTTAAAACATTTACATAAACATGATCCTCCGATCATCCGATTCTCCAATCGGATTGGGTTGTTAAGGTTTAATTAATGTGAAAAGTATTTCTGTTTTCTGAAAACAATGCACGACATCAGAAATTATACTGTACATTTAAGGTATATAGTGAAGATCTGAAGATCATGACAACTCTCGCTTAGCATATCGACACTTGAAAATGATAATATTACTGATGACGTTATAGTACGAAATAACATTAAGTTTCATAATAAGAATTGTTTAAAATCAGTAAAGGAAGTAAAAACTATAAAATATACTTAAAACGTATATAATTAAATAACATTGGTTTCATGAAACCAAAAGACATAAGACTAATAGAATAGAAAAATGTCACAGAAAAAATAGTGTCTGTGCGTTAAGCACCCAACACACAGTCTCTGATGACATCGAGTCGTCAATCGTCGCCGGTCGTCGATAAGAACTATCATTTGTGGTACTACGCGTCGATTTTTCTTTTTATATATACGTAATGATAGAAGCAGCAAATGAACATGCAGTCGACTTGAAAGTGAGTGGCAACTGCCGCTTTTTAGGATCCTATTTGTATAATTAAATTGTACCTGAAGTCGATTACATACTGAGAACTAAGTAGGAAAGTCTTGGATTAGCTTTCCTACACCCTTCAGTCCTGAACCTACAATACAGCCAATATACTAAGGCTTCTTTTTTTGTTTCGGGGGAAATCTTCAAAAGATACCCCACCTTTTTGGAGAAAAAGCTTTGTAAGACTTCTCAGTGGCATCAATATGCATTTAGGGAAACCCCGAGATCTTAGATAGAGCTCACCGGTGTTTGCCTTGCATGGTGCCCTTCAGGCCCTTCTCAGGGCAAGGAGCCCATAGCCCACCAGTAAAGGTTCGATTTCCTTTAAAATTTAAAATGGCATTAGGAACTTACAATTACTCCTCATTGAAATTTTGGTTTCCGCTGTATTCGTACAGCGTTATCATTAAGCCGTGATATTAATTATGTCATTATAACAAAATTGTATGAAACATTCACAACACATTAAATTCAAAGAAAACTGTGTTAATTTCCTCGCATGTAACTCGGTTTGTCTCCGTTTTCCATCAACGATATATAGAAGCAATGGCCACAAAATTTCCGTTTATAAACTGTGAAAGATATCACTGCTAACGGCTACGGTGATAAAATTTAAAATGCATGAGCCAGTACGAATCGAGTCCGAACTGTGGACATTTTTGCTGTAATGTTGTCGGCGTTTTGTTTCCTATTGACTTTAAAACTACCCGCACTTGGCTCTTCCGGGACTGAACGAGCACTCGATCTCGAAACTAGCTTACTAACTTGGAAACCAAAGAGAACTTTTATGCTTCCTGGGGAAAAGGTTTGTGAGTTTTATAGCTATTTAGTGATACTGTAGAATACCAAATTTACAGTTATTTCTTTTCAGCTAGTTCCATTCAGTTTCAATCATTTATTTTTTACAAGAGGATTATATACTAAATAAATGCGGAGACGGGATGAACTAGCAAAAAATATGAAAATAATTTCAGTTTTTATAGATCAATCGAGCTGGACATAAGAGGATATTCTTTTTGGGTTTCTGTACTAGACCTTTTATTTTTTCCAGATGAATAATCTGCCCATAATTTTTTTGCCCATGACATGACATTTTTTTGGTTTAAGTTATGAGTGTAGAGCTTTTTTATGCAATGCACGCTAAACTTGTTCCCGCGCAGGCACGTAGAGGTCTCACAAATGATTTGTCAAGCTTACCTACGCTATGGGTCTCCAGTGGAGATTTATTTTTTGCAATTTTAAGTTACTATAACTTTTTTTGTAAATTATTTGAAGATGGAAAGTCTTGTCTTAAGAATTAACACAAAAAATTGTACACGCATCAATTCAACATCACAAAGATAACCTCTCTTCCGTAGGAAGTCGGTTAAAAATAAGTAGTACGTTAGTAATAAGTTTACCTAAAATTTTAAGATATGTAAATTATAAAACCTGTAACTGTAGATACCCTTTAAAAGTTTACTTTATTACTTTGACAATATAGATAAGCTATTGGTATTGGTTATTTTGTAGTGTTTGTAGTTCGACTCCGGAAGCACCACCGCCACACCAATTTCTACCTAATAACAGCAATGTTATGCGCTGTTGTGTTCTGGTCTGAAGGGTGTCATAGAAGGGTCTGAAGGGTGTCAAGGGAGATATACTTTCTGAGGCATTTCATTTTAGTCCTCAGTGGCAGCAACGCATCTGTGGCTAACCTTAGGTGAGACTTTGGTCTTACCTAGGGTTGATTACAGATGCCCATTCGCGGCAGCAGCCATTTCAACCACGATTCAAACCACGAAAGATTCTACCATCTTTAACCACTGGTACCACCTTTATCTACACACATCAAACAGCGAAACTGACGAAATACCACCCAATGTAAAAAAATGTAAATTTATCACGTTAATTATTTTTATTCAACATAATTTCATTTGAATAACAGGTAAGTTTTATGAGTAATAAAACGTCATATACATATGTACATATTTACCGCATTCTACGTGAAAACAGGGGTATAAAATAGAAACCGGATATACAAATTTTATAGACAATAACCAAATTAGGTGTAATTAAATGTATCCACGAATATGGTTCCGTGTTACCTTGAAATAACTAATACAGAAAACGATTTTTAACCGACTTCCTAAAGGAAGAGAGGTTATCTATTCGTCACGTATAAGTTTATTTTTTTGCTTATCTCTGATAGATTTTATTATAACTAGAGCAGCCCCGGATCGAGGGGGGACAAGCCGGGGCCTATGCCCCGGGCAGCAAGTTTAGAGAGCGGCAAATCCAAATTTTGAAAATGAATGCGTAACTCGTTATATTTTTCTTTGGAATTTTCAGTTAGTAGGTAGTGGAACTCTAGGCACGAATACGTTTAAATATCCATAAATGAATCTGATGGCTGACGTGATGAAGATGGTACATAAAAGTGGGCGGGGACAGCATTTTTTAAATTTTGCCCGGCCTAAAAAAAATCAAAGATTCAGCGCTAAACTAGAGGTCCCCGCGCTTAGAAAAAATGTCATCAACAATTACATTTATTTAAAGAACGTTGAACAAAATTGACTTTTGCGCCGGCTGCCAGTGAGAATCCCGTCAAAATGGGTCTAGTTATTTCGAAGATCAGTCGAACAAACAGAGTGACAGACAAAAATAACATTATATAATAAAACAAGAAAAGTACCAATTCCGCGATAATGTTAGTCTAAAATCAGAAAAGTAGCATTTATTTTTGTACAAGTTTTCATTGTATATACCTAAATAAACAACTATTTTGACATTACAAAGATATATTTAACATTTATTTATTTATCTATACAAATAAATAAATATAAGTATATGCTTACTAACTCAGGATGAAGTTCGTTCCACAACTTGCACGTCCGAGGCGAAAAAGATCGTGCAAACCGAACCGTGGAGGACCGCCACGAGTCCAGTTAGTGTGGATGGAACTTCATCCTTCGGCAAGTGGAGCGGTGGAGGAAAGGTGACGTAGGCACCAGGCCAAAAGGTTCCTGGCAACACCTGGGATAGACTGCATGCTCGTTTGCTACTCTAATCTGATAAAAAATTGCTGCTAACTGACCTGGCTACGAAGCTGAGACCCAACACCCGCGTAACAATCAACATAAACAATTTAAAAACAAAATTGTCGTCCCAATAACTTTTTATACAAACACCAAAACGACTTTCCCAAACCGGTTGCAACCCAATTACTGCCAAAATGCCGGCTATTTTTATTTTTTAATCTGTGGGAATTCGCAGCCCAAGATGGGTGTGAGAGTTGGGTTGCGTGTGTGCGTCAGAGAAATCTGACACACATAGCCATATGTGTATTCATGTATATATGATGCTATGTCCTAGAAAACACACCGTCATATTATAAGCAGCTATAATTATAATCAGGATAAGAATTATTATATACTAGCAGACCCGTGCCCACTTCGTTGGGCATCAAAAATTTAAAAGTTAAAGTAGCCTTTCTTTTAAGTTGAATCAAACTGCACACGGTGTGAAAATTTGATTGAAATCGGTTCAGTAGTTTAGGAGTTTAACGCGGACAAACAACGTGACACGTAATTTATATATATTAAGATAAAAATAAGATAAAAAGGTCGTGTTATGAAATTTTATTATTATTTTTTATATCATTTCTGTGTTTATCTTCTCTGTTATTTTTTTATGTCTATGAAATCATACGAATATTTAAGTATAATTTAATAATTCTTAAACAAATTGTTATTCACATCACAAAACTTACTTCCATTAAAACTTCCATCTGTTTATAAAACATTTATTAAAAAATATTATAATAATAGTATATATTATTTATAAATAACTAGAATATTTTTCTAGAAACTACCACATCCATACCTCGATCCCAGTTATGTAAATAGGTAATGTTTCTCGATAAACGCAGCCCTAATTAATTCTTCTTTCGAAGGTTCTTGCCCTGTCGGGCGCGCCTTATTGATTCATGGTAGCCATTTTGCGAATCTGGATTTAGTATGGGGAATCAAGAAATCGAATAACTTCTAAGAAGTAGAAAAAAATATATACTACTTCAAGCTAACTAGACAAACGGAAGGAATGCTCTCATCCTAGTACCGTTCGCACCTAAACTCCGTAATCTGTTTTGATTTTAGATAAGAAAATAAATAAGCAAATATTAATTTGTTGTACTCATTAGTTTTTGTTTGTTTGCTTCCATTCGGTGAAATCACAGGTTTCCTGCCAGTATACACTTAACATAAAACAACAAAGCTACAACTCATTTTATAAATAATTAATAACAAAACAGTAATAAAATATACATAAAATAGATATATAATGTAAGGACCTATAAATTGTAATTGATGTAAACCTATTTAATACATAATCTGTGCCCTAACATATTTAAGTCAAAAATGTAGAACTAGCATTTTAATTATCTGTTTAGAAGAGTAGTGACGCATCAGGTTAAGTTTTCATATAGAACCCATTCTATATGAATATAGGCGGCAATGAATACATTCAGGTGGCATGCTCGCTTGCTACTTCAATTTAAAAAACCTAATACAAAATTTGTAGAAACAAAATTGTGTTCTCAATTAGGGGAGTTTAAAGCGCGGTTATTAAGGGGACGTTACATTTATTTTTATACTATTCTAGCACGCAAACTTCATTTTTTTCATTATTTTTCGAGGGGCGTTATTAGTATTTTATGTTTTTTTAAGAGAAGTGATAGCCGAATGGTTGAAACTCGGTCTCTTAATCGGGAGTCCGAGATTCGAATCCCAGGCACGCACTGATTTTTCTAAAATTATGTGCGTATTATAAGTTAATTATCA
>DWLI01004708.1:0-10641 GCA_018249915.1 Cecropterus dorantes dorantes
TAAAACCATATTAAACCCCAAAAGTCAATTCAAACACGTCGCGAGTCGCCCGTATCCTATAGCGAGGGCTCGCGACGCAACGAAGAGATTATATTAAAAAAAAAAAAAAAATTACCTTGCTGTACGAACCAACATCAACATCATTTTCAACTTTTTTCTTAAATCTTTTCAACTTAAATAACTGTTAATTTAGCTCTCTTATGTCTTTCTCACACGGTCTGTCGGCAATCTGAATCAGTAAGTAGATAAGGCTTAATGTTTAAGCCGCGAACGCGACCAGCCGCACGGCGACTCTCCTTACCGCCACCCTACACTAAGATTAACCACCGACACCATCAAAACCTCCAAAATATTGCTGTACATTACATTTCCAACTCTATCATCAAACAATACAGCTGCTTTCAAAATGGATGTACGCCTAGATGTAATCTTTCAACGGGTGAGAGTAGATTAGTAAAACGTCCCTGCTAATCACAGTATTCATCACTGCCAGTCATTTAAAATTATAATTATTCGCAACGGTCTCAAGAACGACTATTCCGCTGGCACTAACTCTCTTCGTTCCGTTCGAAAGACTTTTATTTCAATATCTTATAGATTCTTTTATGTTTTTGATTAATAAAGGTTGAACATGGCTTTCAATATTCATATAATCCATTAATAATTTAATTGTAAATGCATATTTCCTATCAATAAGGCGCGTTCATCGCATGTCATCACATTAAAATCTTTATTAATATAATTATTTCTATTCTATCATGATTTTCAGGATTTAAATTTCAGGAACATATTTAGTTAAACTTTAGTTTACTATACAGATGTGGGATTGTTACCGCACCAAAATCCCCTGGTGGCCGTTCTAGGCGTTGCGAAGACGACTCCGGATCTCCAACGGAAAGCAACAGAAGTCCTCTGAGCGCGTTGCCCCACCAGGCTCCACTTAGGTGAACAGCTGGACTGTCTGGTCTTTACCACGATATGCGTCACATACCGCTGTCCTTCCCGGGATCGATCGGCTGGACAGTTCGAGTCCCGCTTGCCGCCTACACTTACAATGGGATCATTTCACGTGACCGGCTGGTTTACTGACTTTTGTACGAGTACTACTTGTGACTAACCTGCTCAATGAATAAACTACTCAAGTGTCATGTTCAATATATTAGGTTAACGTTAACGGAAAAATATTTACGTCATAGCCCAACGTAGCTGTCAAAATTATAACGTAATAGCAAGAAAAATAAATCTTGAGATTTTCTGAAAACACATTTTACGCGCGGGCAATTTTTATACTGAAGAAAAAGCATTGAAACTGTTGGTACCGTTTTAATTGAATGTCTACTGATTCGGTATAATTGTAAAGTTGCCTTCATAAGGTTACACGATATTGTAGAACATAGAGTTTTTATTATGCAGTTTCTTTCGCCGTTTACACTTCATTACGTAACACCTTACGAAGGGATAGGAGGTAATTGACGTTTAAAAAGAGTTATTTAAAAAACTTTGAAACTTACTACTACTTTGAATTATATAATTTAATTTTGATATTTATCGCTGAATTATCTACTAACAATTCGCTAGGAAACATAAAAATAGTCACATTTTTAAACAGTGCAAAATTTCAAAATCAAAAGTACGGCCTTTAAGTTGACGAGGGAAATGTACCTACCAAATGCAAAAATTCTTGTAAATAAGACCGGTTGTTATTGCGTTATTGAGTAACTAACAGACATTCACATTTTATATATTAGTATAGATATCGTTTTAAGTTGTCGAATTCTTTGTGATTCTATTCCGGTAGCTCAAACGCCAAATTTATTTTTTCCTAAAACAGCAGTTTTTATCACTGTTGTCATACTGTGTTCTCGTTTAAGGTATGGCAAAGGATACATATGAGTACTGTATCCGATGCTTTTCAATTTGGTCCTCAGGGTATCAACGCTTCTGTGGCCGAGCTCGGCTAGAACTCTTATCTAGGCAATCTGAATTTGAATAGGCCATACTATACTCGTAGATGTCCATGAACGGTAATGACAACATACTAATTGGTGGTGATTTGCTATTTCAATTTCATTAAAAAACGTTATATAAATCCCCTTTGAATATCGAAGGCAAACAAACATATTAACTTAAACATTAAAGTTTCATTTTGTTCCGTGTCAGTGGAGTCAGTCTTGTTACTTTCAGTCGATAAGCATCGCGTTAACTGGCCCGAACTGCGCCGTATTCTTCGAAACTTTCATGTAGGAAGAATATATATTAGAATGTATTCCATTATAGTTAATAACATAAGTGTGATTCAGGTAAAGTTTTGTATCGCACCTTTAATAATTTATGTAGAAAATATTTTATTTTATCCATCACTCGATACGAATTCATACATTAATTTACTCTCCCACTGTATTGAGTACTAGGAGTGCTACGCGGTTTCACCCGCTACTAAATAAGACAAAAAACAAACTAACATAGCATGATGTTATGCAGCCCATAGCTTTTCTCAATAAATGGAGTATTCAATACACAAATATAATTCGATCCAGTATAATATCCATAATATTTCTGGGTGATTAGCTGATGCAGAGAGCAACATATTGTCGCGAAATCTTCTTCGCCTTCTCTTTTTATAATCATTATAATATTATTGTAATCGGTGTGTAATTGAAACCTGTAAGTAAAGTGTGATTTTGTAAACTATTGCTTTTTTTACTGTACTCGCCACACTTAATTATTATCTATCTTTTCTACTTCTGCTAATAGCGTTTTTACCATTTAGTTTATATATAATCCCTACAAAAGTAATGGCAATACAGATGCAATAATTAACCCAGTTTTGTACGATCTTACTAATAGACAATACCATTTGCCAATACGCGAACGGTTATTGGGTTCTCTCTGAATACACGCGAGAAAGGGAGTATTAGTTCGCATTACAAAAGGATTATATTCCCACTATGATCCTTTTCCATCTTTTCCTTAATACCGTAATTAATCTTCTTCTATAAATAAATGTTATAAATTGTCTTAAACCGAAAGGCAATTGGATCAGTTTCACATTGTCAAGAACGAAATAGTTTTTGCTTAAAAGTGCATTTCGGAAAATAAAACGTGTTATGGAAAAAATAATTGATAATAATCAAGTTAATATTAAGATGATAGATGTTTAAAGAAACTGATTTATTTATCATTAGAAAACATTATTGTCTTACCTTTTTAGTATTTCGTCATCTTTAACTTTTAACTTACAGGAAAACTTCATTACATAACTTACCTACTTACTTATTACGTGTTCGTCATTTTTCTATTTTAAGTAACTATTTCATATAGATATTATTGCATATTTATCCCGAACACATGCGTAAGTATATAAAAAAATATCACGTACATGAGTGTAATATATTTATTACTGGAAATATATCCGTCTTGTATGGCACGTCCTTGGATTGGATCTGTATCGTGCAAGTAATTTGTGTTGGTTTAGCGATGATGCGAGATCAATGGGTGATATTGCTCGCGGCGTCCCGCGGGCCGCAATCACAGTGCCGCTTCCGCCCGCACGTGACCGCCGGAGACGAGATATTCTATATCGTGTACGTCGCGTGACTTTCTTACTGGTAAATCGTATAAAAATTGTGTTATTCATATATATGTATACTACACTACACTAGAATAAAATATCGCAGTCGTTTAAAAATTACTGCTGAATGTATCTCAACTATATATCATGTGCCTGTTAAAGGCAGTAATTTTAAGATGTCTTCTTGGAGTCATCATACCTGGTAAGAGGACAACCTGTACACTATTGTCGCAACTGAACATCGACGAAAACGTTTCTTTTTAATTTTTTTATAAAACAAGTAAGTAGTAAACGAGCATGCAGTCCATTTGCTCGGAAATGAGTACTGCCCATATAATCAGCATATATAAATAATCAACCTCTGGTAAAATCAGAGCCATATCTGCAGTAGGCTAACCCTGAGAGCTAAATGAGAACTATACACTAAGTGTTTTTACCCTACCATACCCTACAGACCATAATACTGACCATACAGACGTTCAGGTATTGGTTTGGTTTTAACGATTTATATCAATTTTAAAAGCTCGCTACCATTCCCAACCTTCTTTTCAAATCCGTGACGACCCTGTGGCAAAAAAAAATATCTTTAATTTCATTAACACTTTTTGTAACAGAATAACGAAATTGAGACAAAAGTTCTTTTACAAACGAATAAAATTAATCAAAAAATCTTCGCAACACTTCTCTTTTCGGAATCGGAATCCCACATAAATAGTTTTATGAGTCTGAGGCTCTGAACTCCGTAAATCTTAAATAAGGTAATATAGTACAGGTTGTGTTCACTGTGGTCGATTTAACTTATTCATGTTCTCGAACTCAGAAATCTTCAACATCTCAAGAATCTAATGCGACAATCTTATTTTTATATTAGGAATAACAGCAGAGACATTGATATTCTTATATCCAGAGGAATAGCAACACGTTTATTTTTAGTTGCATCCGATTTGATAAAAATAAAAAGTAGTCAGATCGCCTTACTATGAAAATGAAAATAGTAACATCTCCGATATAGAAAAATAAACACAGATAACACTAGTCATAATGTCAACACTATCTAAGTATTACTACTCGTGCCGAGTTAGTAGTTAAACATGGCAAAACTTTCCTAAACCGATACGCATGCAAATTTCGAAGATATAAATCTATTTGTCTTGTTTCAAGTTGCTGGTAAAGCGAAATTAGCGCTAAGTAATTTCACTATTATGGATAAATTAATGCTGGCTTATAGACTGAGAGCAAACATTACGACTGCAAACATCGTCTACTAAATTATATTACTATTATAAGATGTACCTACACTGCTTAGCTACGATCTCGAACGTCCTAGTAAGCTTTAAATTTTGACGCTCTCAAGTTTAAAAATATAGACGACCTTGTTTTTGAAGTGAAAACTTCTTAAGACGCGTTGAGCGATATCCGGTCCAGGAAAACTTATGGGTTCGCGACTAATGTTTATGTATATACTTAATTACGATTCAATTTTTATTATTAAAACATCCATACATCTAAGACCATGTGGAGGGGTTTCTATTTATAAGACGAGGTCTCAGATTGTAATGATTTATTTCCCAAAAACAAAAATTTCGAAAGATACAACCGATCAAATTAAACCTAACTAATTCCTATTATAAATATATTCGTTTGTTTTATTCTATTTTAAATTTACATTTGGAACGCGGCGTTCAGCGTGCCAGTTGAAGTATGGAGTACTCTCGTTCTATGCCTCTTTCTATGCAAAACTCTAGACTTGGTTCTTGGAGAACTTAAAACTGTATGATAAAATCAAATGAATCTTTACCTAACATTTGAGCTCACTCACACGCCCTGTGCTTTATATGGTATTTTTTACATATTATGTTTATACAGATGGTACGCGGGCATACTCTTAGTTAACAATTCTACTTCATGTTCATGCATAATTTTATAGAAGCAATCATAATCACCATTTTGTGTAATACAAACCGTAAGACTTATAGTAATATTAATTAGCTTACACCGAGTATTGAGGAAAGGAAGGAAGAAAATATTTAGATTGATTTATTAAATCTATAATATTGTAGCTTTTGCTACTGAACAAAAGATGGCGCCACATACCGCTAAATCATAGTATTAGTTTAACAACCTACTGAAAAATAACGCAAACTTTAAACAAGGATTCTGAAAAATCTGTCAGCCAATATTTAGATTATTTCCACAATAGCACCACGTAGTGAATTTACGTTGTTTTCATTTTACGAGAATAAAGAGCTTATAAAATTAAGCACATCTCGGTACCTATCGTACTAAATGTATTCTGAATGGTTTTATTGTCTTCCCGTGATACCTTCCCAAATGTTTGATATGAACTGACGTTAATCAATGCAAGTTATTTAAGCACAGAACTTATAACAAATCTCTCATTTACAATCTACTTTTTATTTCCTATTGATAAATAATCCGTTTAGTAATTTATGTAATAAAAACAAGATAAGTATTTTTTGATTACACCGATGATAAGACTCAAAGCCCACAAACTGATACCATTCCCCGTAACGTCATCTCTCTTTCCGATGTGCGCGAATAACTTTTCTCATTTTAACATCAGCGATATATTATTATAGCGATTTTCCTTTGAATGAACATGAACACGCTTGCTACACTCATAGCCCCGCACTTGGAATTTCTCTTATGTCGCGGGTGCCATGGACACACAAAGACGAATACAAAACACCCAGACCCAGAACAGGAATCTAAATTCATCATTCAGATGTCTGTCTGTCCGGGAATCGAACCCGGAACCCGCTGCGCGAAAGACCAGTAAAACATGTTACTCTCGATCAAATATTACTATTTCTGTATGAATTTTTTAACTACATAATTGAACTTGTATGTTATATAATTGAGTGCCATACATTTTTTATAATAATTAGGCGTCTGATTAAAATAACGAAACGATTAATCTTCTATTTCAGCAACAGTTTTTATGTCAAAAGTGACTGCGTTAAAGGTAACTCCTTACCTAGGTAACCTCCTTAGCATGGTCGTAGAAATAGAAAAGACGGGTCTATTTTTTTGCCTATTTTCGCTAATTCGCTTTACATGCATGCGTGACGTATAAAGATATTATACGTCCACAGAAATTAGTGGAACGCAAAAACTATAGTGAAATAATATATCAAAATCTGATCGAACCTGCCAGATCGACTGACACATTGCGTAGAAGGTAAAATGAAATAAAAAATACAATCAAATCATAAATTTATTTAGTATACTCTTCTATATTATGTACAAAATTACATTAGCGCGAAGCGCCAGCTGCGTCGCCGTCTCCCATTGATCACCCTTCCACCTAATGTATTACTTTTCCTCTGTAACTCCAATTCGACACATACGACACGTATTTAATTCTAGTGACAGTTTATTATAGTTTGCCATCGACACATGAGGCTCGGGGTAACAAAATTATCAAACGCTAAGAAAAACCACAGAGTTTTTCAAATAATAGATCAAAATCGTAGTTATGACTACGGCGGTACCACAACACTCAAACGTTTGGATTATATATGACGCACCTGGAACCAATTCAATTAAACCTAATTTTCTCATTGTGCGGTGCTGCACGCTTGCTCGCTCCTAATACATGGAATTTACAATTTTAAGATTCGCTCCAAACATGTCATATATTATAAAAATTCAATATTAGATTAGTCCTTTGACATTACGTGAATCGTTCTTAACAAACAAAAACATTTTACATAGATAACAATGTTTTCCAATCAATCTTAAGTCTATAAATGTTTTGTGTATCATATAACTTTCCTGTATCTCCAGAATGGTCTGCAGCCAGCACGACTGCAAGTCTAGCCTCAGTTAAATATTAAGATTACTGTGTGATGCGATAGGTACAAAAATATTTATATTCCACTCAATATTAATTCTTCTCATATTACAGTCATGTTAAATATTTAACAACTTTTCAAAAATAAATAAAACAAAGACAAACTTATTTATTGTCGACATTCTTTGGACATATATCCTGCGCTCAAAACACCAAGTTTACGTTTTCTTCGCAACCTCACCAATTATCCCAAATCATCACTCCTCGGTCAATCAGACACATTTCATGTATTTCCATTACTAATATCAGTTTCTACGCCTGTGTACTCGAAACCGTATCATATGATCTTAGCAAAACATTGCAAATCATCAATAAAATCTTTACTTATAATAACATTAGTTCTAATATCAAAGATACTCATTTATGAATGCTATATACACACAGGTGACTATTTAGAAACTAATTTAAGCTATATTAGTCAATTTATCAATGGTTATCACTTTGACACCCAGCACATAGACTAATGCTGTAGAATTGTATACAAGACTTTATTACTGGTACATACAAAAACATCGGGGAAATCATATCCAACTGTTTACTGATTACTATAGGTGCCTTGATACAATTAATATATTAAAAAAATAAAAATTTTGAAATGAAACGAAATCAAAGTTAAATGAGACAAAAGCTGTAAAATGAAACATCTATACACGCAAAATACATTATTCTTGTGAAGTAAAGTAAAAATATGTCACTGTGACAAACGCAGACACAATATTAGTTACATAAAAATACTACTATATTGTATTTTATTCTATTTTATATACACATTTTCGGTTTATGGGACATACATAGTAAATAAGTACAATTATAAATTGACAATAACATTATACGACTCATCAACCCTGTAATTTGATTTCTTTTGGTGTTATTTTAAATTGTATAAAATAGTGTAGAATCAACAGTACGGATATTGACAACAACTATGAACATGTGTACAATTCAATATGAATATACTATAACAAATATGGTTCGATGTAACATTGCGAGAATTCACTGACAACACTAATGTAACAGATTTCTTAAATAAATCTATTAAAATTTAATCAATTTATTAACTGTGACTTTCAACAATAAATTTGATTTAAACTACAACTCAAGTAGCGCTGGATTGCATACAAACAACACACTGTTTTACCAGTTCACTTATAGCCTGAGCCTAATTGATGGGCCGCGCCGTAAACAGCGAATTATGTCTTAATTATTATTATCTTTTTTAATATTGTTTGACAGACTTGAACTCTTCCCTAACTTTATTATAGATGAACTGACATTATCTTATAATACTATATTATTATAAGATAATGTCAGTTTGTCGTCTATCGAGGGTAGCGCGTATAGTCTGACAAACCTTCCTATGCGTGTGGAAGAGTTATCTTAGTGTTGCTAGGTTGTCAAAACTATGAAACTGAAAAATTTATTGAGTAAATTTATCAACTTTAAAATTATAAATACACCTTTGTTAACGTTGATTCAAAATAAATTATTCTTAATTATATTATAAATAAATACGCTAAATTTTTTATGTGTATTTCATTATTTTGACCGTCTCTGTCTATTATTCTTACGTAAGGCGCGGCCAACGAGCTCAACGGGAACATTTAGATTATTTTAGATACAAAAAATCCGCCAAGTAACACGCGCACGTAGACGTCACATGCGAATACAAACATAAGAATCCTTTGAAGCGCTCAAAAAAGTATACCCCGCTAAAAATGAAGGAACCACAGTGTTCCGATATTCTTAGTTCGGCTCCGAATACACCCAACTTATATCTTCATATTCGTGTGTATTCGACAAGTATATAAATGTCGCATTACGCGGCTTACAAACTTCTCATCAAATCCGGTAAGTTCTCATGTAGAACAAGTCACTGCACACAGTTCAAAGTCAATAAGATGTGATTCGGGAGCTTCACACAGTTCACAGTCAAAACGTATGTCGGGCGGGGCGGCCCAGCCGTCGCCGTCACTCGCAGTACGTGCACGAGAGGATGTAGAAGTGGTCGTCGGGGCGCATGGTCATCTTGCTGAGGTACTTGGTGAAGGACGCGGCGCCCGCGTCGCAGTACACCAGGCTCAGCGCGTTGTGCCGCGGCGGGACCGTCACTAGCGCGCCGTCCGGCTCGCCCTACAAATATATAATATTAATAAAATATTTACAATAATTATTCCGTTATTATGCACGGCGGCCACTCTCGCTGAATTCCAAATTTCAGGACACTCGGACGCTGAGAAGTGGGACAAATTCAGTTCGAAAAATGTTGCCTAATCACACAAAGATTGCAAGTTAAATAAGAAAAAGTCGTAAAAACTCTTCTTTGGCGTTATTAATAATAATAATAAAACACAGCCCTACATATGGACTGGCGTTATATAATTATCGACGCTTATATCAGATTGAAGTAGCAAATGAGCGTGCAGTCCACCTGATGGTAAGTGGTTACTTCCGCCCATGGATATCTGTAAGCATCGTCATCATACGTGATGACAATCACATTGCTGTTCCTGCGGACTAAGATAGATGATTACTACTTGTACTTATATAGTTGGTTTCAGTGTAGTTAGTATAACATATCGGGGCGTACCTCAGCGTCCGGGTCGCGGCCCTCCTCGGGCGCCACGTACACGGTCTGGCCGCCGCAGACCGCGCGCTCGGGCACGCCCAGGTACAGCACGGCCTCCAGCCGCGGCGACTGGTAGTGCTCGCGGGGCGGTATTAGCTGCCGGCACAAAATTGAATCGTTTCTTTGTAACATTTATATTATTTATTAATTTTTATAACACTTGTACTTAGGGATCCTCTCACGTATTCTGGAGAACGTGTGCGGATCTAGTCGACTGGGTGTTACTTATCCTATGTGTCTTTTGTTTGGCAACGTTTATATTCGTTTCAATTCTTTTTTGACGAGATGTAGGATAATCATCCATTTTTTGAGTGACGGTTACCAAAACTATCATTTCTGAATTTCGACTACTAGGCCCAAAACTAGAAATAGTTCAAAAAGTGAGTGCATCTACCGTGAAGTCGCCGGGCCGCCACCGCTGCAGCTCGAGCTGGCGGTATGTGGCCAGCGGCAGGTCGGTGCAGTCGGCCAGCAGCCGCAGGAACGCCGCGCTGCTGACCAGCTGCAGCGCCGCCGCCGCCGCGTGCTGCTCCGCCGCGCCGCCCGCCGCCGCGCCGCCCGCCGCGC
>DWLI01004709.1:0-10641 GCA_018249915.1 Cecropterus dorantes dorantes
TCTACACTCATAGCCCCGCACTAGGATTTTCTCCTGTGTCGCGGGTGCCATGGACACATAAAGACGAATACACAAACTCCCAGACCCAGAACAAAAATCTAAATTCACCATTCAGATGGCTGTTTCCCGGGAATCGAACCCGGGTATGGTGACCGCTCCGCCCCGCGAGTCGTCAAACATAGACAATAAACAAGCATACGTATAAAGGTAAGTTCAAAGTTGTGGGCGTACTAAGTGATATTTGAAAGAACATGAACTTAATAACGATGACGGTGCACACAACCTACACATCACGATTATTATTGTTGAATTATTCGAGATGTGTAGGTGGATTCAATTACCAGAGTGGAAATAGAGAGAAATTTATGGAATCGCAATAATTTAAAGATACTATTTTAGACTAGCAATAACAGAATATCTAAACCGTATTCAAAATGCATCAAAATACAAATCACAAATCTCAAAAATATATAAACGGGTCTGATATACCATTGAATGACACTATTTTTGATTGCATCAGGAGGGTAATGTTTTTTGAACGTATTTATATTTGTATGTGAATTTTGACGGATTATGAAACGGATTATGACGGATTATGAAATATGACATATCATTAGACTTGTCTCAGCTTGCTTAATATAGGCTTAATAATTAAAAAAATGGCGCCTGTACATAACGAAACAGGGGGGAAGGCACGCCTTTTTATTTCGACGACAATATGGGTATCAAATAAAAGCTTATGTTTTTTTTTTTGACGTAATCCATGAAAACGCGTTAAATTAAATTCTTTATTATAAAAACAAAAAACTAACTGCTTGAAGATAATGAATTGAAACTGTCGGAAATTAATCGTTTATTTTAATTTAAATATTCACCTTCGATGTTGAGATAACCTCGAATGCAATTCAACAGTACTCGATGTGCTGGTAGAAGATAATAATCTCTAAGAGGACGGTCAATCAATCGATAGACATATAAAGATTGTATAATGATATGTCTATAGATTGATTCAATAATCTTATACCCGTCGTGTACCAAATTCTGTGTTTTACTTTGAAGAATATCGTAAGGAAGATATGCTATCACGTTTCGACTTAGCCCTTAGGGACAGAAATGCATCCAGTAACAGATGTTTCTGACTACTAAATATCAAATAACAGTTCACTTATCCAAAGTCTATTTTCAATTATTTACCACAACTAAAGTTACTAAACAGAAATAATTTTAGAATCGTCGGACATAAATGCGTTGCTTCACAGCCAAAATCGGCGGCGCTGCTTGAACTAACACAGAAATTTTTCGTACCGCGTATTACAGCGTTTGCACGAAAAGTGGTCTCAGTAGCGCTACGTTTTACGACGCTCTGACGTAACGTGACTCTCAGTAAGATTGTAGTAGTATTGGCCCTTACCACGAGTCACGACACATTCGTTTGCTGCAAGCGTGAGCGTTAAACGATTTTCAACTAACACTCGTGGTGGTAGAACCAGTGTAGTTCGACCGGGGAAGTACCCACTCTACACCTATTTCTAACGTGAAATAGTTCTTGAGTTTTGATGGAAGGGTGTGATCGCCGGCTCACTTATATACCTATGAGGTGACCATCTCAGTCCTCGGGAATAGCAACGTATCTGTGATCGACTAAAGATAGAAGACCTGTTCTATATGAAGTTGCTTACAGATACAGTTCATGGTCGGTAGTAACCACTTACCATCAGGTGGACTACATGTTCATTTCTATCTCAATCAAATAAAAAAAATACAATTTGCATTGGCCTTATAAATTGGTCACATACAAGTGCATTAGCTTTAACGCTCAACGCTTGAAGCAAATGTTTTGTGGCCCTCAGGTTAGGATATCCGCTGAAATAAACCTTATAGTGATAATGAATATGAAACTGGTGAACGTCATACGTTTAGCAAGAAAGTTAATAGTTGGCAAAGAGTCAAGCGTTGGTTCAGAATTCAGATGCACTACTTCCCTGGGGCGTTATTTATTGTGGAATTATGGAGTTAGCAGGGTTGAACGTTGTCGCAGTTTTTATTGACCATTCCTTACCCTACAGTTTTTAGGCACAAACAGAGATTACGAAAAGAGAAGAAAGTGTTTTGCTTTCACGATTACCTCGATGCATCATGAAGCTTAAGTGATAAATCCACTGCAAACTGGCAAGATTTCACAGGAAACGCAAGGTGACAAAGTATGTATAATTGGACTGAGGAGGTATCACCAGCACACATATTTCTAGCGCACAACAATTTTTGCGTTTTTTTTTTTATTTACTGAAGTAGCAAATGAGCATGCAGTCCACCTGATGGTAAGTGGATACTACTGCCCGTGGACATCTGTAAGCAACTTTATATAAAAACGGAGTTCTATCTGATGTCGGTCACAGATACATTGCTACTCCCGAGGACTAACATGGTCGCCTCATATATAAGCGAGCTGGTAACCTCACACTTGCACCAAAACACAAGAATTTCTTCACGTTAGGAATAGGTATAGCGGTGGTACCCGCCCGGTCGAACTACACTGGTCCTACCACCTTAAAAAGGCAAATTAGATCTTTTTAGGGTAGTTTAGTATAGTGGAACTAATATAATTTCTAGTATATTGTATAATATTTTAGGGCGTCTGCTCACTATGTATGTTGTGCTTACCTCTAATTGCGGGGACACGATGTATTTCATACTATGTTAAATGTAATAAATTGTTATTGTGTTTTCTGTGTTGGTAAGCCTTAAATAAATAAATAAATAAATAAATAAACTTTTAGTCCTTCCAATAGATGCATAAAATACACCTTTACACTAATAAAATGTAAAATTAGAATTTGAAAATAACATTTAATAACAAAGCTGATCACTAATAAAGAGAGCGTTCTACCTAATTAGGGCGTGTTTAACTCAAAAAATACTTTTGAATTGTTAAATTGTTTGAAACATTTCTTTCTTTGAACATTCTTTTGAAAAAGCTAAATAGGTACACATCTACTAAATCTTAGTCAGTATATAATTGAAACTATGAAAGGAATTTAATAAATCGAAAGTAATAAAAAAACTGAAATATTTTCGTAATTTTGCCAAGTATTTTGTTTTTTAGGTGACTTTAATACAGTTAGTCTGTTCTTTTTTGTCTTTTGGAAATTATATTTATAAAGAACATTTATAAACAACTATTAATATTACTATATTTTAAATAAGTTTTTACGATTCAAATTGTTAAAATTTCATTAACGGATCCAGAAATTTCTCATTATTATATTCTTTATTTTATTATGTTCTACAAACAATCTTTTTTTATTAATTATTGCTTCCTTCGCTTTTATTGTTTTATTTACTATTTTTTTTATTAATTATTTACCTTTTCTGTATTTTTTATACGTGTCGGAAAGTGGTCGCTGTCTCCCATTGGTATCTGTAATCAACTTTATACAGAACACAGTTTCAATTTAATAACAGATGCGTTATTCTCCCGACCTAAAATAGTCGTCTCATAATCAAGTGGGCTGTCATACTGTTAAACTTGATACTTACATGATATCGATGTAACAACGTCTCGTTATAAGTTATAGGCATTGAATACTTACTAACTCGTGGTGTTTATGGCGACCTGTCGACATTATGACACATGTCGCCGTTCTACTCTGGGTCGCTTGGCTGGATGATTCGAGCTCCTATTCTTAGCGTCCGTGACCCTGGTACCCCTTTTCAGTCCTAGCAATAACTTAGCAAATGAAAGTAAGCTCAATAGGGTTGAATTAGAGTTTCAGGCATGCACGACAATTTTTCAAAGTTAATTGCGAATTTAAATTGACGCTCACTGTATGAACGCTTTCACACTCATAGCCTCACACTAGGATTTTCTTTTGTGTCGTAGGTGCCATGGACTAACACAAAGACTACCAAGAACCAGATCAGTAATCTAAACGCATCATTCAGATGTCTGTCTGGCCGGGGATCCAACTCCACGTTCGGAGGATCAGACCGGTATGGTGACCGCTCCACCACGCGGTTCGTATATATCAGTGTATGAAAACGTTGAGAGGAAATTAGACTCTTAAAAAGAGCCAATGTGGTAGACTATGCCCAATGTCCCCTTACTCCCACTCTAACAGGATACCCGTACCATCACCTATGCCATCATGCCCGTCACAGGACAATAATAGATTGACAACGACCAAGCTTCCTTGTGCCTTCCTAGAAAGTTAGATATTCCTTCAACATTATACTATTAAGCGTATAGAAAATACATTACTCATTTCTAAATTCTCTGAAATGAAAACTGTTTTAATTTGAGAACACTATTTCCGATTCCAAATGGTTAGCCCGCTGGTACCGCGTGACACACTTTATTATCGCAATGGCGCAGAAGGCACGGCATTAGTTAGTGTCATCAGCCGATTAATCCAGTAGCTTAGACCCTACACGTACTGACAGTGGTGGCACTGATCTTGGGTGTTAATGGAGTTAATGCTTTACCACTTCGAAAAGCTAGTGTTTTTTGAATATCTAATTTGAGGACTATATTGAAATTCGTTGCATTAATTTTATCAATTTAAAGTACTCGTTTATTTGTGCCTCTTTTGTAATAATATACCGAACTAGAAGAATCTTGCGGTTTCAGCCACTACTACATAAGAAAAAAACCAAACAAATAAACATAGCGTGACGTTATGTAGCCTACTAAAATCCAAATTTTCAAGTCACTAACTTCAATGGTCTAGAACTTTTTGTTAATCACCCTTTCCACCCCCTTCGGAATGGGATTTCCAAAAATCCTGTCTTAGTGCTCCTCTACACTGCCTAAGGAATCTACATACTAAATGTTAACTTTCTACGCTCAGTAGTTTCAGCTGTGCGTTGTCTGTCAGTCAGTCACTCAGTAATGGAAGAGTTTAATATATACTCGTATAGATAGTATCAAACGAGCACGCAATTCAATGGTAAGGTCCTGCTGCCGTCTGATCACTAAACAAAGGTTATTTTGGACGCCGGTTACAGGTGCGTTGTCACTCATGAGGATTAAGACAATCGCATCATAAGTAAGTACCATCCAAACCCTATTGATTTTACCACCCATATCTTCCCTTTCTTTGTATTCATCGTTTAATTCTTGTCGTTAAAAGGCTGGGCATTACACAACATATACAAATATTTAATCCAGATTCAAACTAATACAACAAATCACTACATATAAAACAAAGTCGCTTCCTGCTGTATGTCTGTCCTTTTATATGCCTTTATCTTTAAAATTACGCAACGTATTTAAATGCGTTTTTATAGAGTGTTTCAAGAGGAAGGTTTATATATATAATACATGCATAATATATGTAGTAGAAAAACACTGATAATTTTAGAGGTTTCTATGTAAACACAATTTTAACGACAGTAAATACACACAATTTTTGCTTTTTCATTGCGAAACCCTACGAGAACACTGCTTAACCATACGAGATAGATCAAAATAATATACTGCAGTATTTTGTCGTCAGCTAGTATATATATATATATGTAAACGCCTTGCCTAGTATATACATATATATAAAGCAAGGCATTTATACAAAACTGTCTGGATGTGAGATTAGCATCATTTGAAATTGTAGGTGAACAACGCAGGTTATAATCATTTATATCTGTTTGCGTTTCTCCCTAGATAACGAAACAGCGTCATAATGTCTGTAAATTGTATTTACAGCCCGATAAATGTTGTTCATTGTCTATTAAGAAATATTTAAACCTCGCGCTAAAATTAAAAGGTTTATCAAATAAATAACCAACTAACTGTTTTTTGTTTAACAGTGTTTGATTAATAAGTTTAGCTTTAATTGGGCTTTCGTAAGTGATAAAATAGATACATAACATTATATATGAGAATTATTCAAAAAGAGGGCATAATTGTCATTTTTTTATGAGGTTAATGTAATAATCGAGATGATGGTGAGTGGTCAGTGCCACTAATGGATATCTTCAAATAATTTCGTGTACAACGAGGGTTTCACATGAAATAAATCCCAGATACGTGATACACAACTCCCCAGTGCTAAGCCACTGAGCCAGCAACCACACCCTTTAAGCACAAACGCAAGAATCGATTCACTCTAGAAATACGTAAGCGTGGCAGCAGTACCGCTCGAGTCAGTTTTTCGACCACCTTGAAACTATTAGAAATGTTATGTTCTATTCATATCTAGCGTATGCGCTTATTTACTCTCTTACCCACACAGACAATCACTGTCTCGTTCGCACCACGTCAGTTATACGAGAGCCACTGGCGAGAGTAGACGTGTTGGTAGTCTGTCCATTAAGTGCGTGTACGAGCCTGTGTGATATGGTATTGGACTGGTTTTACATCATATAACCGCGAAAAGTAATAATAGATTGTTTGAGACGTTTTACTTTTTAGTTTTAAGTCCTGTGGAATATATGTGGTCGACATCATATAGCACTGTTTGGGATCTGAATGTGGCGAAGGCACCCACATGCATAAGTAGCAGGACCGACAATCGAAATCCAAATTCATATTTCTGCCTGACTGGGAATCGAATCCAAAACCGTCTGCTCAAACCGGAATTACCATTGCCTCACGCCGGCCATCTATTTATTCATTATTTATATAATATTTAGACAATACTGCTTCGGATTGAGTCACACAATAATATATTTCTATAAATAATTCATATCAAAGTGTAGCGTACCTTGTCGAATAAGCCTCTGGTTTAATCAAATGTAAGAGAGGATATTGAGATTAGAGCTTGGACTAGATTTTCGTACACATATAAAAACAATATAGTAAAAAAATAAACAAAGTTATGCAAAGAAAAAAAAAATAGCCCGGTAAGTTTTTCGACGAATCACCTAAGTTGAGGTCATGGTCGATCCGGTGGTAGTGTAAAAAATATTGTATCAGACATTTTGCAAGTGCCTCCGTAGGTCTACGCAATATAAAGACATTTTATTTCATTACACAAAATGTTAATATATTTATTATCTACCTCGTTGTTAAGTGTCAATGAATCACTTCCGTAATTTGCTCACTTAAGTTTCGAAGTGACCTATGCAAATTAACTTGGCGCTTTGCCTGATACTTGACCACAAACTGTAGTCAAGTCATTATGAGGGTCAAAGTTTGATAGTTGGCGCCAATGTTTGTTTGTGTTGTGATTGGAGATAAGGAGTTTGGTCAGAGACTAGAATGTGTTTGTGTAAGTAATAACACGTATTAATAAGTACTTAATATTTATTTTTATAACAGATCTTGTTTTAATATAGCTGTCAAATGTCATAAACAAGGACTGACGCAAACAGCTGGTACTAATATTTAAATAAGAGGCGTCACGACTAAGTATTACCAGAATCTTAATTATAAGAAGATACCTTTTTGCTATATCCTTATCAATTGCCTTTTTAACCAGCTTTATTTATAATAATAAGATTAACCTAAGTAAATGCACTCCATTAGATGGTAAGTACCCACATAAGATTAGAGCCATACGGAAGCCTACTTCGTGAAATCAGCCACAAAAGTGTAAATGATGACTAACTTGAAACATTTCAGAGAAGTATGTCTCCCTTACTACACACTTCAAACTAACTCTGTTGTATAGCAGAAAAAATATAGCATAAAAAACATAAAGGTAGCCAGTGGAGGTATTAGACAGAAGTTTTAAGAACGCAAGTTGAAATTTAACACCGTGATTTTACGTTTACTACTACATCTACGTTTACATCGTTTACTACTTCGATTACGTAAAGATCGCCTTTGTATATTACAAAGGCGATCGTAACTCACCATCTGGTGAACCATGTGTAACTTATATCGAAGAAAGAAATTCGAAAGATTGTATAGCTGTGAAAACGAGTGCAAATCAGCTGTTACGGACGATTCCATCTTTTCAAGTTTCACGAATGGGAGCTGTTTTCTTTAGTTCAAAGAAATAGCGCTGTAAGGTAATATCCGTAGAATTGAAATGGAACCTTTCAGCGCTTATTTCGTGCTATTTTCTACGTGATTATGGAGCACCGTTGTAGAAAAACGAGGTGAGTAATGAATAGGTAGGAAAAGATTTACAATTCTGATGCGGAAATTCAATCGTCCTTTTTATTGTAAGGAAAATGATTGTATGCCGTTGTACAATAAAATTGATTAGTTAAAGCTATTTAATAGTATTGTACATCTAAATGCAGAAAACGGAAGTCATGCGGCTATATTTAATTAGCCGTCTGTCTAGAAAACAAAGCCTTTATCTATCACTAGAAGAGGAAAGACGTTTTAATGGCGCTTGTCACATGAAATTTTGAATTTTATTAGAGCTATAATAATTCAATGTTTTTTATCTATTTTTTTCTAAATGATTAGCCATTTATATTTCGTAGAAAAAAATATGACATTAAGCAAACTTAGAACGTAATATAAATAATATTGATCCCGTTACAGTATGATATTTACTTAACTTATGTCGTCGTCAACCCATTAATGTCCCACTACTGGGCTCAGGTCTTCTCTCAGAATGAGAGAGTTTCAGACCATAGTCCACCGCGATAGCGAGCACTCAGGTGTGCAGGTTTCCTCACGTGACTCGCGTGGTGGAGGGGTCACCATACCGATCAGTCGCGCAGTGGGTTCAGGGTTCGATTCCCGGCCAGTCAGACATCTGAATGATAAATTTAGATTTCTGTTCTGGATCTGGGTGTTTGTATATTCGTCTTTGTGTGTCAATGGCACCCGTGACACAGGAAAAAATCCTAGTGCGGGGCTATGAGTGTAGAAAGCGTGTGTGTTTTTTAACTATGTACACTTTATATTATTAATAAGTTGTACGGTCGGTTATAGCTTCAAAAATTGGTTTACCTCCAACTATAAGCCAAACTGTTTCACTGTCAACCTTTTCAAAAACTTCCACTGCTGCTTTTCCGACAGCATCTGCTGTCTGACTTTCCTTATACTTAACACATTCTTTGGAATCTAAGAGCAAGGCTTCATCGCCAAACGTCTTGGCACTAACAGCTATATTTGTCTTCGTATACCCTGGACAAAGCAATAACTCTGACTCCGGACCTATTGTAATTAAACTCATGCCCCAAAGACATTGAAAACCCAATTACACCAAATTTGCTAGCGTGGTATACTGGGAAGTGAGGAAATGCTTTAAGTCCATACGCTGAAGCTATATTAATAATTGTACCTCCGTTGCCTTTTTTATCCCTCCTTATCAGCTGCCAAAATTTAAACGACCATTTTATTACAGCTTTCAAATTTTTGTCAATAACTACATCCACTTCCTATTCTGACACACCAGCGTTATTCACTAACACATCCATATTATCAAACTTGTCATAAATTTCCTGAGACACTTTCTAACTGAGACACAACGTCACATCTCATGAAGTAAGCTCTATGCTTTCCGTAGTTTCATTTAATGTTTTGGTTGTTTTAATACCTCGTTCTTCATTGATATCGAGGATTATTACTTTTGCACCGTTAAGTATAAAGTGGTTAGATATTTCGTAACCGATACCTTCGGCACCTCCAGTTACTACGACTACTTTATCTTGAGGATTACTTTCCATAGCCTGAATATTATTTAAAAACTATATACTAGTATTTTCTTAACACTTGCACACTACACTGCTCGACAAAGTTTTTCAGATACACACAATGTTATTTTCATGAATTTATTTAAAAAGTCGGAGGTCTTCATTGTTTTATCGCCGATAATAAAGACATTGGAATGGTAATGTATAATGTTTATGATTATTTCATCAAGACCGTATAATAATGACGTGGTAATACTATACAGGATGGTGATCTCAACAATGTAAAGACATTTTCTTATAATACAACATGTTAATAGAAAAAAATGTATACGCATTCAATACGAGACCAGCTTTCAAACACAATATATGGTAATATATTATACTTATCCATTTACTTCGCTTAACTTAATTAGTGTATCTAATTGTTTCCTTACAAACGAAATATTGAAGATATTTTGTATTAATTACGTACGTTTTAAATGAATTTAGAATTAATTGGACCCTTGCAGGGCGCTGCAGCGCTTACATTAATATTTTCTGTTTTACGACATCGTAGAACTGTAGTTCAACTGAGGACACACACCTATTTCTAAAGTGAAGCAATTCTTGCCTTTCGTTGGACGGGTGTGGTTGCCGGCTTACATACATCTCAGTCCTCGGGAGTGTCAACTCATGAAGTTGCTTACAGGTGTTCGTAAATGGGAGTAACCACTTACCATCAGGTGGACCACATGCTTATTTGTTACTTTAATTTAACTTAAAAAAAATATATGTAAAAACCTAACCTAACCTATCCTATACCATTTCATGTAAAATTAGTGGGGTTACGTCTGCTTAGGTTATTAAATTAAATCAATAAGTCGTTACCATTTCCTATATTCAGTTTGATTTTGAAAAAAAGTTTAAGTCGAATACAAAATGAATTGCTTGAGAGAGCAGTGATAGCCTATTGGTTGAAACTTGGTCTTTCAATCGAGGATACCCAGGTTCGAATCCACTGATTTTTCTGAAATTATGTGCGTATTAGAAACTAATTATCACTGCTTTACGGTAAAGGAAAACATCGTGAGGAAACCTGCACACCTGAGAGTTCTCTGAAAAAAA
>DWLI01004710.1:0-10641 GCA_018249915.1 Cecropterus dorantes dorantes
AGCACGGGTCTTCTCTCAGAAAGAAAGAGTTTTAGGCTATAGTCCATCGCCCTGGCGAAGTGCGAATTGGTAGACTTCACTACCCTTTGAGAACTCTTTTTTTAGAGAACTCTTAGGTGTGCAGGTTTACTCACGATGTTTTCCTTCACCGTAAAGCAGTGATAATTAACTTCTAATACGCACATAATTTTAGAAAAGCCAGGAATTCGAACCTCGGACCGTCGATCGATAGGCCGAGTTACAACCATTAGGCTATCACTTCTCTTAAATCTATTTTACTAATACCAAACTTATATTTTTCATAATTTCAATAAGGGTAACAAAGTTTTATTTATTCCGGATCTCTTAATTTTACCCTGGCAATTTTTTTCACTGACTGCTGATTTTGAACGCCCTACTTAAACGTATAGCTCCGCGCCTGACCCATGACATGTCGATTTAACATCAGATGAACCACATACCCATAATTATGATACAGCCTTTATATAAAAAAATATAAATGAGTCTAGCATGTGTTCAAAACCTAATTTCAGATGATACTCAGTTCAATTGCAAACCTACTTAAAACAGCAGTCTTTTAAGCTGCTTTAAAAAAGAACGCTAATTAGGTTCTTAAATAAGCACCAATTACCAAAGCGACATTGCCAGGTTTTGTTTAGTCTTTTTTGCACACCGTACCCTCAACGTTTTGTGGTAATGAGCTCTTTAGCGTTTCACACAACTGCGATACTTTCTATAGTTTTATCTTGTATTTAAGGATTGCCAACTCTATCTGAATAGATGTAGGGCTTTAACTGGTGCGCTGGTTCTTTTTTCTAGTTAAAGTCTCAGGCGAGAATTTGTTTTGGGGACATTACAAATTTAGGAAAAGGAATTATAGATACATATATGTCTCTGTCTATCTATCTATTTACATTGTTCTTCTTTCCTGTTTAGGACGTCGTAAATGGCTTAACATGCTGCATTTTTACTAGGTGTGCAACGCGGTTTCGCCCGCTACTAAACAAGAAATAACAAACAATCATAGCATGATGTTATATAGGCTATAGCCTTTCTCAAAAAATGGACTACTCAATACAAAAGGATTTTTTTTAATTCGAACCAGTAGTTTCGGAGATTAGTTCGTTCAACCAAACAAACTCTACTACTTTATAATATTAGTGTAGAAGTGCAGATAGGTACAGTTTTACCTAACATTAAGACAGACAGGTGATCTGATGAATGGGAATGACCGTTGCCTATAGGCATTTTCAACACATAAGGAGTGCCCGTGAAGGAGAGCTCTTTTTGCACTATTCTTCATAACTTCATGTTGTAGCGCTCCGGGAATACCTCAGAGATATCTTCCACATCTTGCATGTGGTAAGAAAGAGCGGGCAAATCAACCGCGAAGGATTGCCACGAATCCTTTTGATGTGGATGGAACTTCATCCTTCACTGTGTGGTTATGGAAGAACAGATGATTTGGGCACTAGGTTAAATATGTCCTCGAAACCATGGATTGCGATCAATTTCATTCATCAATTTCATTAAAAAAAAAAGTTTTACAAAGAAAAAAGACTAACCCGCTGAGTTTCTTGCCGGATCTTTTCAGTTGAGGTCATCTTCCGATCCGGTGGTAGTATAAGAAACATATTGTAAATGACAATTTGTAAGTGCCCCCGTAAGCCTATACAAAATAAAGACATTTCATTTCAAATCGCTTAATTTTAATTATATGTCAGTAAATATGAAGAAGGCCGAAGCAGGAATGGCCGGATATCATAAGTGATACAACAGGAATTTCTTACAGATTTGAAATTAGCAATTACAGATAAATGAAAATAGAGGGGCTACGACGGCCTGTTAAAACAGACAGAGGTCTGTGCACCGAGACGCATACAGATCAAATGCGTTATGAGCGTTGTTTTTTTTTGGCAAATGTGTAGTTGCTGTTGGCCCTTCTGGCCTTGACAGCTTCACCGGGTTTTATGGCGAGCCTAAAGCTCAACACTCCGGGACAAGAAGACTGGGTCGCAAGGGGCTTGGTTCCAATTGGTGGTTCCTCTACCTTCCGCTTTCGCTAGAGGGAGGAATGGTTGCGGACCCAGCTAATGGCGTAGTCCTGGCCTCCCGCCTCTGGTTTACTCGTATAAGGGGATTGCGGCTGACCCAAGAGCACCTCCTGTGAGGTACGGACCTAATGTGGGGCACTGGTGATGCCCGACCGATCACGCGGGGATACCTTGTGATGGTTGTGCTGTAATGGAGTCCTCGTCTCCGCCGGCGGGGCCGGTATGTGTGGAATCTGTTGTTGAGTGTGTGTGAGGGGCGGGGAAGGGCTTCCCCTTGCCGAAGGGCGATATTTAATGTGGTCATATCGTCACCCCGACCCGTCGTCCCGAGGACCAAGATGGTCGGCTCATTTATAAGTGAGCCGGCAACCACACCCTTTAAACGAAACGCAACAAATGCTTCACGCTAGAATTGGGTGTGGCAGAGGTACCTCTCCGGTCGAAATACACTGGTTTTACCACCTACTAAATGATGATTAGCGACTCGCGCATATATTATCGAACGACGAGCAATCTGCGTAAATATTGAATTAATAATCATCATATTTATTGAGATGTATGTTGAAACAAACTTGAACTTAAAAATTTTAAGTATTTTTTATACACATATGCATATTATCCCTCTGTTTGTAAGTCTGATACGCATATGGTTCTAAAAAGCACATAATTGAACGCACTATAACAAATACAGAATTGCTCAATGGAGATTGTAAAGCGCAAGGGGAAGTAAAGTCTTCATTGTTGGCTTACGTCGCCAATTGTGTACTAAATTTTTAATTTTGGAACTGATATCAGTTTAGTAAAATAAAAAAGATATTTTAACTAGAAGTTATTTATATCCAATCAATATAGATCTTTATCAACAAAATATTGTTTAAATAAAAATTGTTAGTAAATTTAGTTTTAGCCAATTCATTATGGTTCTGAATTCTGTTCTTATTATTATTGTCTCCTAATTATTATTTGTCATTAATGAGCATGTAAACAACAATTTCAATTCTTATCTATAGTTTTGTCTAAAATTATTAATATTTCTATATTGTAATTACTTAGGCTATACAAGTATATTTTAATAATTACTGCTTGATTCAAAAAAGTGAATTTGTATGCCTTGTATGGTATTCCAGGTCCCAAACAAAAATGGCTTTTGATTATTTAATTAGGAACCATACAAATTTAAAAACTGGTCGATAAAATACCCATATGAAAACTACATTTGTAGTCAGTAATAATTTCACTTGTAGTTGGTTATTTGAAAATTATCATTTTTACATTTTTTTGGATCTACTTAATTTAATTTTATATGAGTTTTTATCAAAATAGTCAAGTAAGGTATTAACATTATTAATAACTTTCATTTGAATGAGTATCAAATGTTGTTGTTGTTGGGATAAAACTAGTCTTGTCTTCGATCCCCCTTTTTCCATATTTGCAGGCACTATTTTTAAAAATTATATAGCCTATGTCACACTCCAAACTGAGATGATTGTCATGTAATGTCATATGTCGCAACCCATCAAGCCATTATGGCTGTAGCGCATGTCAAACAAATGGACATACTTACAAACAAACATAGACACATACATACGCTCAAAAAACATTACCCTACTTCTGACACAGTCGGGTAAAAAGGCCACCACAATGGAATCATACAAGAACATAATTATTTAACTTAATTGTATGAATTAGTTTATATTTTCCATCGTCATTAAACATGATGATCATGTTATCCAAAAAATAAAATAAACAAAATAATTCTGTAACTAGTTAAATTACAACTTGGATGAATACTTAAACTACAACTCAACTAACATACATGGCTCATGAGTGTTTTTGAATACTAGTTTTAAGAAACAATCATAATGTCCAGAGAAACAAAATCATTTGGAAAAAACAAAATATTAAATAATCAAAATAACAATGAAATGGATATTAGTAAATAATATATATAAACTTTTACGACATAATTAAGTACGTACAATGAAATAATTTTAAATATAAAAAGTGGCATCCAGATTACTATTACCTCGTTAAATAGCCAAAAAAATGTGGTAAAGTAACTCATTTTACCATATTTTATTCACGAAGTTTATCTGTTGTCCTATCAATAAATTAAATATTTTTTTATTTTATTCACAATCGCATACAGTTAGCTAATATAACATGAAATAATATTTAAAACATTATTTTATATATCTTGAGGGATATTTAGAATTCAAAATGAAAAAAAGAATAATAAAAAGATTATGAACTATCCAGTTTGATCAGGATTCTACAGGTTTCAGACCTTATTTATTGTTTTATTTTATTTATTACAACTACATAATTATCATAAAATTTATTTAATAAAATGAACTACAATATATGTTTATATTTCAACAAGATTCATAAATATATTCTTCAAAAAACAAATGTGTAATAAACAAGGTTTAAAAACGATGTTGAATTAAGAAGTACCTACTACAAAGAAAATTTACTTACCGAAACATTTCTTAAACTTTCAGAAGTAACTAATTTTCACCACGATTCACGTAAAATAGTATGTGTTTGTCTAACAAACAACGAAACTACACTAAACTGAACCACCGCAACGCGTTTAGTACCGTGAGCAAAGCTATGAAGACTGTGAAACTATTTTATTTCGTTAATTTTATTTGAGCGCTACACTTCTACTTACTTCTCTCACTAATAGCAAACAACCGACAAGTCAGGACATGCTCGACTGTGAAACCTGACAAGAGGGCTCAGGTAGCTTTTTCTCGTTTTGACAAACCGAGTTAGAAAGAGAGAAAACAAAGGTGTTTTGTTTTGATTTATACAAGCATTGTCATGTGGGACAGTGACATTTTTAATGTGACAGTTATATGCACAGATTCAGTCAAATCGGTTGTTCGTTAACGAAAACCAACAGTGTGATGCACAAAATGAGATACAAAGCAGCTTAAAACATTATTTTTTCTTTGTTTTGATTTGTTTAATTTATTATTATCCATTATTAATTTGTACAGAAATAATAATAAATAAAATGCTATCATAAAAATGCACGAATAACCGCTAACAAGTTACTAAACGTTGAGAGCAAACTATTTGTTTTGTCATTATGTCAAACCGATCAATACTTGTTGACGTTGTTGAGCTGAACATCTGGATCTGAATCCACTGTCCGATAATGATAACACAGTATGTATTGTGATTAAGTGTTATCAGAATTATGTAAATTACAAATAAAGCACATGGTTTAGTAGTTAATGTAACGGAATCGTCAAGACGTGTTCGGAATTACGGTGGAGAGGTGTTTAAATGGAGAATAGAGATTCCGAACCAGAGAATTCGTCGACAGTCGAGGACATGGCTCCCGTAGAGAGAAGTTCGGAGACATCTCATCTGGTTTCTTCTGCTTCCAGTTCCAAGCCAAGTTACATAAATGTCGTGAACAATGTTTGCGCGTTAGTGTTTACCGGTATCATCACTTACTGCTGCTTCAAGGACGGCGTGACGCTGTTTTCTTTTCATCCGCTTTTCATGTCAATTGGGGTGAGATATTCAATACAAATATGTCTAAAAGTATTTTTTTAAGTATGTTATTAAATTATGATTCATAAGTTAGGTATCTTAATAATTTTAGAAAAAATCAGACATAGTTACATTATCCTTATAGATTAGTATTTATTTTCCTGTATGTTTTTCCCCTGTGGTTATCCAACATAATTGATATCAATTTACAAACATTAACCCACATCTATGAAGCAACATTAACTGTGAAGCATTTCTTGCGTTTTGGTGGAAGGGTGTGGTTGCCAGCACATTTTTTTTATATGACATGTCTATCTTAATCCTCTGGAGTAGCAACATATCTGTGATTGACTTCAGATAGAATTCTTGTTCTATATGTGGGCAGCAGTGGCCACTTACCATGAGGTGGACTGCATGCTTCTATGCTGTTTTAATTTAATGTTTAAAAAATCTGTTTACTCAATTGCTTACGGCTTTTTATCACTGCACTAGCCCAGAGAGATAACATGAAATGAACAGGAAAAACTGTGGAATCCTTCAATATTTGTCAGTTTAAGATGTGATAAGTGAAACTTAATATTTGTTTATAAGCATTCATATATTTAGCTTGTTCTTAATATTAAGCTGTGCTCCGGTTTCACTACCTATTTCATATGAAAAAATAAAAAACAGACATACAATGATGCTATGCCTATAGTATTCCACAATAAGTAAACTATTCAAGACAAAAATATTTTTTCAATTTGTATCAATAGCTACTGAGATTAGCGCATTCAACCAAACAAATTCTTCAACTTTATAATATTTATAAAAAATAAACAAATGAGTAACTGTGCCCTATGGTTTCACTTGTGTTTAAAAATAATGTAACATAAACTTATAGTGTAATAATGTTTGATAGAGTATGGGGAAAGATGGATTTTAATGAAATAAATTAAACAATCATAAACTTATTTTAATAGAGTATGTGGAAAGATGGATTTTAGTGAAAAAACAAACAATCATAAATATATTTTAATGGCCTTATAAAATTTGAACGGATAGGCAATAATTTGAAAAATTACAAAACTGAAACAAATAAAAAAACATTGGTGTCGGCTTTGGCCGATGGTTGTGATAATAGCCGAATAATTTACTTTGGCCAAAAATCAACCTTTGGTTGGTCACTGCTTGTATTATAAAATAATACTATTGTAAATATTCCTTTACAAGGTCAGTAGGGTTGTTCATGGTCCAAAATAATACTGAAAAAATTACCATGAATCTATCATTACTCATAATATTGATTGTGTCATTATTGTAGTGTTTTGGTTTATGTGAATTGTTTTTGTTCCAGTGGTTGATGATTATGACTACTGCTGTAAATGCAGTCACTCCAGGTGATCTTGCTACAGAATGGATGCCGATGCGGCTTCGCAGCGCACGTCACTGGGTTCTACAAGTTCTAATGGCTATAATTACCGTAACTGGATTCTTAATTATCCTGTCCAACAAGATTATTAATGAAAAACCACATTTTGTGACTCTACATGCCAAATTTGGGTTAGCTGCAATGATTTTTATGGTTATAACATGTACAGGGGGATTAGGTGTTTTATATAGCCTTAAATTGAAAAATTACTTGGCTCCCATTTACATTAAACTCCTGCATGCCTCTGTCGGTTTATTGACGTTTGTTTTGGGTGTTATAACTATCATATTGGGAACTTTCTCCAAATGGTGGTCTTTTGGAGAAATTCTAAGATACACCTGTCTCCTGCTAGTGTTGCTTGTAATGCTCTTTACTATTCTGCGACCTAGTTTAAAAATATACTTCCGTCTCAAAGAAAAAATAAGTGGCAACTAAGAAAATCTGATCTTGTTTACTCTACAATAGAATCTGCATTAGAATTATATACAATAAGGTTATAAGCGAATATTTATATTCCATTTAAAATTTACTATGTGGCTATGTGTAGTGTAGAATCTGAATATGACCGTATTGTGCTTCTATGTTAACATAAATAAATTATATCTGAAATATATAATTGTGGCCAAATTATTATCTAAATATAAGTCTTGCTTAAGTATTGCCAAAATACAATATAATCCTAAATCTATTCCTATATTTTAAATAATTGAAGTTTATTCAACTACTTTTACAAATTTACATGTCTGATAACAGTTTTAATAAAATTTATTTTGTATGAAATTAATATAAATGTATTTTATATTATACTTTTACAACTGTACTTAGTACCTATTGATACTACTTATTAATCAAAGCCTCCTTTAAGATTGTTTTACACATATTTGACCTTATATCATTGCGCTGATTGTTGCTATCACTATTCTTAAAATGCGAGTTATAATATCATGTTGAATGATTACTTATACAAGTGATTGTTTTTTTTTATTTTTTATCCTTAAAATGCATAAATATTACTGTTTAGTTTTGTATACAAGGTGCTTACTATGTGATATATTTTCTATTGTTATTTGTTCATATTCTATCTGAAGTTTATAAGTTTTAAATTATGTTTAATAATATTTTTAAACAATTAAGCAAATTATTAAAAGAAAAGTTTATCCATAAAAAGACAAGATTATTAATTATCTATATGATTATTTTAGACTGGAATGTTATTTGCTTAAAAATAAGAACTGAATAATTCACAAATTATTTATGGACATATTTTTCTCTATAAGTATTTAAAAAAAAAGGTACTATAAGTGAATAGTGTAATTAAATGCATAATAACATAAAATTTTAACTTTTGTTAATGATTTCTGCAATTGAAAGAAATTAAGCATATTATTTACTATATATATATATACGACTATATACATTTTGATAAAGATTGTATGAACTCTAAGTATCCAAAATTTAAAAAAAATGTCGTACTGTTAGAAATTAAGTCAATGCCAAAAATGTGTGTATGACCATATATTTTTTACTGATTCACTATATTTCGTGAAGATTATAATTTTTATTTGCATAGAAGTAACTGGCTGAGGACAATAATTTCGTGAAATTTCGAATTTATTTTTAAGTTGCTTATTTTTTATACCTTATAAGCCAACCCTTTTATTTCATTACTATTACAGCCTAGAATAATATATAAGTTGACATAAAATTTGCATTTAATATTCGAAGTGTTGAATCTATATTCATCTAGGTACCTACTATTTGTAATAGTTACGTAGAAGATATATATTCTAAATATAATAATGTAATATAATTTTATAATATAATGTATGCTTTCAAAAGAATTAGTAAAAGTATACTTGAAATATTAATAAAATATAGATGATACTTGAACTGCATTTTCAAATAGGTACATTTTAAAAATATATACTAAAATTTTATCTTTAGAAATAGAATTTAATACATAAATTATACTTTACCAGGTTTTTAATTTAACATAAGCACTACCAAAAATTACCAAAAATTACCAATTGATATACATATATGTTTTGAAATGGAATAACAATTCCATAAAAGTAAATTTCGTAAAATTTATTGTGATATTTTGTTATTAAGTACTTACATATTAAGTTCTTAAACATAGTTTTATTTTGTCTTAATTCGTACATATTTGCCTATAATAGATATAAGTAAACATTGTGGTAAATAGATACAGTTAGGTATATGGGGCTCTAGAGGAGTTGGGAGGAGTTGGGACTATACGTACCTGCAATATGCGGCGTGATACAAAATGTGTATGTCGCTAATGTTACAAAATATAGCCAAATTCGCCCCAGCGTCGATATACCCCAACTACCATATTAAACTATTTACTGGACGACTTTAATATAAGCATAGTTCTGTCATAATTGCCACTTGAGTTTAATGGAGTATTACGGTATTTTCAAAAAGGTTTTAAATGATTAATAATGTAGTAAACTACTAATGCTTTGTAACATTTAATTTTTTTCAGCCGAAATGCTAGCTGCATTTGCTGCAAAGGACAGCTACCTTTTCTGTTTGATTCGTGACGTCATTGCGTCAGTTGAAAAGTAGAATGAATAGTAAATTGTAATCTATACAAATGAACATATCACGTGGACTTCATCATAAAAAATACTTTTAGATTTTTTACCATAATCAGTAATACCCTGTTATAATTATGTCGCAGATATCTAAGTGATAATTTAAAAAAAAACGATGTTTAGGTTTGTTGGGATAATGTTGGATGCGAGGAAAAATCTGATACGATTATACCTAATTATAGATTAATTTTGCTTTAAAGAACAATACATGTTTTTCCCTTTTCGGCAGATATTCATAAAATAATATATCAAAAATAAATTGCGTATCAAAACTGCTACTTAAAGCGTTGATTGGCTGTTGTAATAAAAATATTTTAAAATGTTTAATGAAAGCTCCCTCAAATCCCATCAGATCTAATTTTGAAACCGGTTCTATTACATGAATACAATCGATTAATATCTAATCGATTTTCCAATTGACTGTACATCATTTATTTTATTTTAATTGCTAGAATACAAAAGTATATAAACATAAAGTAGTGATGCTTTGTGCCTATAGTGTAAAATTATTTGTTTTATTTTTTGCTTTGAACTGATTTTGTTAAGTAATTTTAAAAAATTAAAAAAAAAACTCAATAGTACAAGTGTATCTTTTTTAATTTTTATTTTGGGACATATTAAAAAAAACTGTTGCTAAATTGACATAACACTGATTGGTGTGTGAAAAGATATGTTTTATATCAATCTTTTGAAATAAGTGTTTTAATAAGGTTACGATGATTGTAGGCATCATAATATAGATTTTGTCTGTTCTTCCATAGTAATTAATTGTATCAATGTCTTTTCGTAGGAAGTGTTTGTAAAATATTTAGCAATTATTATGTGTTATACATATTACATAACTATAATGCGAATCAAAATATATATTGGATGCAAATTGAGATATTAATATTTTTATTTACCTATATTGCACATGTTAGCTACAGTACAGTACAGTATGTACTACTCGACCAAGCTAACTAGATGAACGGAAGGAATGCGGTTTCCCTCCCCGGTCCCGCCTCATGCCCCGCTCTCGTCCTAGTACCGTTCGCACCAAAAC